>LOEQ01018044.1:0-10485 GCA_001685075.1 Bramus lutescens
AAGTGGTTGCACAAGTTTGCATTCCCACCAGCAATGGATGAGTGTTCCCCTTTTAAAGAGTGTAATATGGATCCAGGAACTGTGAGCATCAGGAACTAGAAAACATTAGACACTAGGATTTTGCTTTCTTGATTTCTAGTTCTCCTAGTCCTTATTATCTCTTCTTGGCTTTCTATTTCAGTCTGCAAACAACCTCCCACTAACAGTGTTCTATACTTGACACTCATAGGGAGCCTGAGAATGCTTACCTTTGGTTCCAGTCACATGAGTACCTACCAGTAGAAAAAGACACTGAGTATTACCTTTTGTATCTGCTTCTGACTCATGAACCAAATCAGAATTTTTAAGAATGTAGAATTCTACCTTTTAACTAGATGAAAACACTGTCATGTCAGACTAATACTGAGAATTGATTACCTTTCCCAACTTATATGACAAGTACATAAAGAATATTGTAAGTTTTGATAAAGTAAAAGCCCAAAATGAAGTTCCTATTTATTGAACATCATGTTTTATTTTGGGGGATTTTTTATTTGTTTGTTTTGTTTTTATTTCCTATTACTCGGGAGTTGAAATGTTTCTTAAAAGCAATAGACCATGTATACCTTGAAAACTAAATCATAAAAAATATAATTTATATTTCCCATGATTCATGAGTGGCCTCAGGGCTATAATTGGTTTACCGGAGATCAGAATTAATCTTGACTGACCCCAGTCACACTGTGGAAAACATTTTATTCACTTCTGATATAATTCTTTTATTGTTGCTATTGTTATTGCTATTAATTTTTTTATCCTTCTACTGGAGCTTGAGACGAGAATAAACAATGTTGATTAATTGAGTTTTCCTGTTAATCAGTGGTTTGCTCTCTTTAGAATCTCAGTGGGTTTTCTGAAGAGATTCACAAGGAAATCTTGTTGGGTGTGATATAACTTAATAAGCATGCTGCAGAGAGTTTTCTAAAGAGTAGCATTCCATAGGGATCTTCTCAAAACGCTGCCGACTCTAAATGGTACTCAGCCTTTCATGGATTAAAGATCTGTCTAGGTGTGATAAGAAAACTTCCACTCAAAGCAGAATGGGAGGACCAGTGGATAACATATACTTTCCTAAAAATGAAGCCTGGCAGAGGGAGGAAGGCATCGTTAACCGCATGTGGTATGTTCTTGGTCTGGGATTCAAGACTCTTGCATTGCTAAACCACAAACTGATGCACCTACAGTGGCTATATTTCTGAGGATTTATTTGTGTTTCTAACCTTTTTCTCTAAAACAATCTAGGCTTTCAAGAAATAAAGAAACTTGAATTTACCTTCCTATAAGACATCTTATTTTCATTGCATATATCATATGAGAAACATCAATTTATTATTATTTATTTAACGTATCATTATTTAATATTACTTATTGGGAAGGATCAAAATAAAATTCAACAATAATGGAATGAAGGAAAGAAATATTTCAAGCGCATAAAATGAGAGACAAGAAAACATTTTGAACTAATAAAAGTATTTTCTTGGTATTTGCTAAAGGTGACTTTAGCAGATTTATAAAGTTCAACCATTGTGTTTGTATGTAGGGAAGTCACTTTTAAAAATCAGATCAATTCAGACATGAATTATTAAACAATAAGTTATTGAATTCTAAACTCAAGCATTATGTACTATGTTTATAGAAAGAGGTAAAACTGGGTAGGTTGGGGTGATAGGGTGAGATGCTTCCCAGCCTGAACATATTTAATGCCTTGCCAAAAAGTGAGGGATTAGGAATAAAAGAAACAATTAAAGGTGACAATAGTATAAAGTGCAACATCTTGCAAATAGAAGAGAGATGTTTCTATTTTGTGCTTATATGTGACTCTCGCAGGTGTTTCACCATTCTGGAATTTTACTCTGGCTATGTATAGTTTTAAACTCTTAAAATTAATGAAGAGTTTTAGCAGTGACTGCTTGCTTCTAGCCAAGATCCAGACAGCCCCAGATGTTCACAACTTAGGGGGAACTGCTTTTTGTACAACGAAAACGTAACACAACATAAAACAATGATGGCATGAAAATTCTTATTGAATCCAAATAGATAAAAATTAATGCCCCATAGATGGAGTGAGAATATTACAATTTCAAACAGTACATTCATTAATTTCCCCAAAGGAATTTCTTGAAATAAGATTTCAATTTTTTACACCTTTTTTCTACTTCTTTCTTTTTCTCCTTTTAAATGAGAATAGATTCTGTTCTCACAAAATATATCCTGATTATAGTTCCCCCTCCCTCTAATCCTCCCCACATTCCATCCCTTTGGGATCAGCTCCCTTTTCCATCTCTCATAAGAAAAGAACAAGTTTCTGTATTTGTTCCCTTCTGATGCAGGAGGAAGCTTCTCTAACAACCATTGAACAAGACACTTGTTAGGGACCAAGGATCCAGGAATAATGCACCACAAAAGACCGGGTAGGAGCAAACCAAAAATTTATTTAGAAAAAAGAAAAACGTGGTGTCAGGGAGGAGCCAGCAGCTCCAAACACACGGTGTTTTAAAGGGGAAAACTACACATAGACAGCTCCAGAGTAACATCCAGTCACAGGGAGGGGAGACTCAGTGCGGACCTTTTCATGGTGACACGCTTTTAGCCTATCAGGGGGTTCTTTGATTTGGTGCTTCTGGGACCTGTTCTAATCCAACCAATCAGAAGGGGGTGGAATGTTTGTCGTTTACACCTCTGCAATGGGTGGGGGGACTGCAGTCAAGCCTCAGGAAATTACTGGTAGCCATTCAGGGCAGAATGGCCAACAGGGGCAAAAGAGAGATTCGGCTGCTCATTTGGATCTAACACACACATATATAAATGTAAACATATACTTATTACCTTTATTTGTTAAGCTACCATATATGTATGGAGAAATCATTTTGTGACTGACTGATCAATGTTGAGATATTGTTGTTTCTCATTTGTTTTTACAGGCATGTTCTTCATTTTCGGCTTTTTATATACCTTCTGCTAACATCTATTTAACAAACAAAATCACTATAAAATATTGGGGTTGAGCATTCTTTCTTTACAACTGTAAGAATTATATTTTTTACAAACCAGGAATGTCACTGCTGAAGACTTTGGAATAATCCTTTTGAAATAATTAAAACAGAAAAACAAGAACCTTGTATTGTAGGGCAGGAGTCTAACTTACACAAGTACCAAATAGCGACATTGACTAAAATTTTTATTAATATCTTCTAACAATTTTCACTAGTTTACCCTAGTATTAAAAATTCTCCCATATTATCAAAGTCTTTCTCTTCTATTTTAATGTGCATGCAGAAAATCTACATCAAGTTTAATTTTTAAAATCTGGCCAAGTTTAATATTTCATTCCAACATTAATGTACCAATAACTACAGTAGACAATAAGTTCAATCTGTCACAATTTGGACAAGATGGCATCAGCACAGGAATTAGTCTTCCTATCTATGGACATAGTGACTCTCCTGGATAACTAAGGAAAGAATAGGTTTTATCCCTCTTCTTATTTTCACCAACACATTAGAACATTAATTTCAATAGATATTCCATTTGTATTACATATTGGGAGCCTGGGAGTTTAAAGGCCTTTTATCTTAACTCATGAAACACCTGTGCTGACGTGGGCTGTTGTTCAATTCATAGTTCTCTTGTACTTGTTCCTTGAGACAAGTGGTAATTGTTTCATTGTGTTCTTTCCCCAGCCGGACCACATAGACAGAATACTGGTAGTGATGGAATCATCAAACTTTCTACCTCCACATAAAGAGATGACTGAACTATTCTGCTCTCATTCCTGCCTTGCCCTTCAAGTTCCAGGTGGTTTGAAACATCAAGTTAGGAAAACTGATTAATTTTTGTCGACTCTTTTTTTATCTTTTTCCATAGTCTGAGAGAGGCTGCCTAGCCAAAAGCCATGGTAAGCCATCATGATGCCTAGGGCCATTTGCCTTCTCTCCAATACAGCAGCAGGGTGCTGCACATTGCTTAATGTCTGGGAAGATAATTCAGCAATGTTGTCCAATTTTATGCATTTATTTTTAAAAACAAGAAAACTAAGTATCAGATATATTAATATGGCTAATAGTCATAGATCCTAGTTAATTTTATGTGTGTGTGGTGTGTGTGTGTGTGTGTGTACTTTTGATTCTTCAAAACTGTTTTATTCAGTGTCAAAGTATTGGTAAATGACAAAATAGAGTCAAGTGTATTTCTACTTTGTCTACACAATTGCATCTTTTTGGTAATTACTTGTAATTTTTTCAATTATATGTACAATATTGAGTGTTCCAAAATGTACATCTTCCAGGTACAATATTTTTAGGTAACTAGCAAAAACAAAGCAAACCTATTTTTTCTTTTCTAATATCTTCAGTGAACCCTAATCCTTTTGTCAATTGAGCTAAATTTGATTTTTTTTCCTTCATTTTTCCAGTCTCTAACAGTTGGGGAGTAGCTGTCACCTGTAAGTAGCTAAACATGTTTCAAGGCCGTCACACCCTGCTAGCTCAGCAGGATGGGCTATGGACGATGGTAGTAATTCCACGGTGCTGCCTCATGTTCACTAGCGAGCTTGTCAAATTTCCATTTCCAACCACTTTGCCTGAGTACAATTTAATTCAACACACTTTTGCTTTTATTTTCTAAGCCAATTTAAGATTCTGTTTACTTATATGTGCTCACTGGAGGTCATGCTGAAAAATGAACCTCAGAGTATGCTGGCGAGACCATAAAATATGAAATGGTAATAGTTAAGCTTATAATCTATTATTTTCTTACATGAAATAGTGCAACCCAGGATGTTCATTGAATTGAAGATTATAAACAACTTGCATAATGCCAAAGGAATGCTCTTTCAACCAAGAATTTATCACCAGAATGCTTGTTACATGTTATGTTTGCTTTGAAATTAGACATAAGAGTAAGTACAATATCATATGTAGCTGATTCTTCATCTTAACAGACATTTAAGAAAATAGGTGGTTCATAATAAGTGAAAAATTCATTTTGTGTAATTTCATGAGCTTTTTCGTGAATGTTAATATATTCAGGAATGTCTGAAAACAACTAGATACCATGAACTATTTATATTATGTTAATTTTCCCACAGAAGTAGTACATTATTATTTATCTATAAAACACTCAATTTGATTATCTGCTTAGTATTTTATGTTCTCTCTCCTCTCCATGCCCCTCCTTTCTCTCCCTTACTCTACTTCTCTTTATGTTAGGGCAAAAATCTACATTTATAATATTTGACTATAATGAAATGCAACCTTGAAGTCCATATATTAGTTTGCCATATTTACAAGGTATGAGGCCATGCCATTTAATGACTGTGATCTCTAAATAATTATCATGACTGGAAGCCAGGTAATATAAAAACACTGATTTCTGTAGATTTTATTCTCCCTAAGGGTAGACAAGTGATGTGTGATAATATGACACTTGGTCAGTACCCACTGAAATAAATGAATGTCTGAAAGATAAAGAATAAAAACTAGTTCATAAATAGATTCAGAAATTAAACGGAAATGTGTCATGTAGTACTTTCACTGTGAAGAACCTGATACTGAACGAGCACTCAGAAATGTCAGCTATACATAATGTGCTAATTTTCCCTGCCTGAACGAAGACATGCTAATATTTTCAAACTCAGTAGAAACTTCCAATTTCCATAATAAATGTTTCTTTGGTAAGAAAAATTTGACATTACTGGATGTGGTGATAATAAAAATTTTGGTTAACTGGTTTATTTCTCATATTTTTAAATGCTATCATCTGGCTTATTCAGGTTCATGAAGGTACCATTTACTTCAAATATTGAGCTTGTGACTTTAGCATGTTTTTGAGGCTCATCAGGTTCAGAACTATTAAAGATGTCACAATAATGCAAATAGAAAGACTTGACTTTTATCTGTTAACACTGACATTGTATTTACTAATGAGCCAAAAGATTCGATTGCACTTAACACAAAGAAAAATAAAACATGGTGTTGAAAAGTGAAGTCTCAATCAGTGTTCACTACAGACCTTATGATATCTTCGACTGTAAGTCAGCCAGAACACTGCATCCAAGAACAAGAACTTCATATACTTTTCTCCCTTCATCATCTACTTCATTGATACTCTCTAATCTACATACCAGGCAGAGCTGGTGAGAAAGACATAGAACTCAGCAGGGGAATGTACTCATTTTCTCTTCAGACTGAAACTAGTTTCTGAAAATTGCTAGACCACATTTCTTTCTCTATCACGAAGACTGCACTTTCCTTGATCAGGTAAAGTCAATCGAAGAAAACTGGGATACCAAGATCAACGTGTGAGAAGCAGGCATTGATGGAAAATTTGGGACACTCAAGATGAACTCAAGAATGTGAGGGAATGCGTGGGGTTTAGTAGTCATTCATATCTGTGCACTTGAACCACCTTAAGCTTTTGAAAAGGCAAGGATTGCATAATATACCAATGTGACAGGACTTTACTTGACTGTGTTCTGAGACCTTAAAATATTTATCTATCTATTTAGCTATTATTTACTCAAAATTGTAGACTGAGGATTGAGTCAAGAATCTTAATCCTAACACTTAACCACTGCTCTTTGCTACGAAAGAACAAAAATGTATTGCTTGTTAAATCACTTTCTTCAGTTTTTTTTTTTCTTCAAATAGTCTTGCTTGATATTTACTTACTGTATCCATCTTGGATATAAAAATCACAGGAGTTAATCTCCCTAAAAACAAAGATGATTTTTATTTTGGAATCAAAACAATGTAGTTTCTTATGTTTTCTTCTAGCAGGGTAGTTCCATATTACTGTTGAGTTTACTCTGTCCTTTGTTGCCTGGCTTGGAGACCTTTCTGTGGAAAGAACTACTTACTGGAAATGGTTAATCTTACAAACAATATGACAGGATGTTCACATGTGTTAAGCTTCATAAAATTTTGTGTGGTGCCCTGTAAAACCTTCTGTGCCAGTCACTTGGTTTGACTTGTCTGTTTCACTTTCGTTTGTGGTTCCCACACAAGTGATCATCAGCATTTTCTAAAGAACTATTTACACATGATGTTTTATTCCACACTACTTATCAAGTTGAAATGGGTCCAAGAATATTACTGTGTGACAAGCTCTCAAGTGAAGGTGGTGATTGTGAAATCACATAAATGTCAACATGTATGTTAAACAAGCCTGGAGGTGATGCACTAGCCATTCCTGTTTAATGACTATCATACTATTAAAATTAATCCTAAATCCTCCCAGAATAATGAATTGCCATGACATATACTGGTAATTACTTGGGCAATACTGTTGAGCAATTATTTCTAGAAAACAGGGCTATGTAGGCATTAACTCCATGATATAGGACAAAAAGCAATGATATCACTCATGTGCATTGTTTTCTATTTCATGTATGTGGTTCCATCTGTTAAACTATCTTTAGTCTTGTTCAAGACTATTTAATCATCATCCATCTACCCATCTACCACTAAGAGTCAAATGCTCCATCCACTAGTGTTCCTTCATGAAGAATAGTGTTTTCTTTTAATTGTCTCAAGTCTTTCCTATCTCTGTTGTAAGAGCAAGCAATGTTACTTAACCCTTAAACCAGCACTTCCAGGATATTGTTTTGTACTTCTATCCTCCCCCAGCTAAAGAGACTCACAGCAGTATGAAAGCATTGTTGTAGGCCAGCATTTTAATTGTAGCCATAGAAAGTCATAAACCAGACGACCTTGCATCTTTTTTTATTTAAATCACAATCTATCACAATGTCCTCTGTGCTTAACTTTATTCACCAAATCAGAAGCAGTGATGCTGCTATGCACTAAAGGAGGTATAGTATTATATCTCTTATCTGTATTTGTACAAACCAGACTGCAAATACTTCCCTCAATTTAGCTTTTTCCTGAATGTGGAATAGAGAGTGAGATTGGATGGTGTGGGAGGGGATTAGAATAAAACAACCTCAACACTGAGAAAGCCTTTATGAGGTACTTTGGAAAGTCTTGTTATTATGCAAAATATAAGTAAAAACTGGCTCTCAATTTTTTTTGCATTTCATATTTTATTCAATTCCATTTCAGAGAGAATCACTGAATCATATCAGAACATGAGCAGTATTTGAGAATAACCCAATCTTCCAGTTTTACTTTGCATCTAGAAATGTCTTGTCCATAAGGACTGTATTATGAACCCAATTACGAAAGTCAACAGTACTAAGTATTCTGGGTAGATATTATTGCTAACTTGAGACAGCCTGAAATAATCTGAGAGGAGAGACTCAATTGAGAAATATTGTGGATGAAATTTTCTTGAACATTAATAGATACAGAGGGTCTAGCTTAGCCTATTGCTGATAGTTCCATACCTAGGCAGGTGGCCCTGAGTATTTAAGAATGCTAAGAGTGTATAAGCTAGCCTGTGAGGCAAGTAGCAAGCAACATCCTCCATGGGTCCTGCTGTACTCTTTTGGCCATGAATTAGGTTTAGTTGAAGATATTCTATGTGTAGCAGGAAGCGGCCTTGCCTTCAAGTTTCTTCTGTGAATTCCCGCCTTGAATTTTCTTAATGATGGGACTTGGATCTAAACTTGTAAGCCAAAATGATACCATCGTTCCCCTAAGTTACTTTTGGTGAGGAAGTCTTACAACAGCAATGAAGCTGGGGCAGATGTAAAAATGTTCTATAGTAGGGTTTGAGATCTGGTGACTGAGGCTCTTTGAGAAAACAAAGGGTGGAAGAAAGGAAGTAGGGCTGTTCTAAAATCACAAAATAAACATAAGAGGAACCAAGGAAGGGTTCGCAATCTGGTATAGTTCTCCACAGTAGTCTTATCTCTGAAAAGAGACCTTGAAGTTCTGTCTTCAGTACTCACTCTACTTTGGCAATCCCACAGTTTCCTTCAGAGGACTACTCAGCACCCCCAGCAGAGAGGGACTGAGAGTATTTTTGGAGGCAGTACACGGGAATGGACCACCACATAGTGTCTACTTGAGGGGAGAGATTAACAAGCAATAGCGTTGGTCCCTGGTTTTTACAGTATGCAATTTAAAAACCAATACAGTGTTTAAATAATGGAATATAAATTGAAAAATATTGTTTCTACCTAGTACTTTAGAATGTCTTATGCACATGTTAATTAGTTTCATCTTAAACAGTTGTGAATTGTAAGGAAGTCCAACCTTTCAAAACCAATTGGTTAGAGAGGAGACTACTTAACTAGTGAGTATTTAAATTCAGATATAGACTCTTATTCTAGAATATGATTTATTTTATTCATTCATTCGTTTGTTTGTTTTGCTTAAACAGAATTCTGCAACTCTAAAGGATTAGTATAGCTATGTCAAAAGAACATTGTTCACTTCAGATTTTCTTTCCAGTTTTCAGGAAGGCAGTAAGGGCAAGATCAGTGAGAAACGGAAACTGTGGTCCCTCCAAGATGATTGCAACACTGTTTATGCCAAAACATCACTATTCTATTCATTAATAGATCTCTATTACAAAACAATGATCATTTTCATTTAAAGAGTATCATCAATAAAATGTTTATCAGAAAATCTCATGTCAAACATAATTCCATGTTAGCTTCAATTGTGCCGCATAATCTACCTATCAAACAATGTTTACTGCATAACCTTTCCCAGGAAATCCTGGCCTTTCCTGCTTTAGGGTTAAAAAGGGCAGGCTCTGTTCATAACCATTCCTGATCATCCTACTTGAATGAAAGCTTATACAAGCCACAGTGTCAAATCCTCCAAATTCATATGGTGCTTCAGCCTTGGGCTAAAGTAGCAGAAACATATTTACAGGGAACGAGCATTTTATATCAATCATTTCTGCAGGTCAATACACCTGTCCTAGTTCTTAGTATAAATAATATAGTTGGAGGTCAGACATAGAACCATATTCCTTTAATCCAAATTCTGAGGAAGACGAGAGGAATTTGGTTCTCTAAGATTAAGGTAAAAAAAGCCTGTATAATGAGTTTGAAGCCAGCCATGGACATAGTGACAACTCATCTGATTATATATATATATATAATTTTCATATATGATTACGTTTATTTCATATGTATTATTATATAATTTCATATATAATAATATTTGAGTAAATACATTATTTCATATATATGAAGAATTCATGATTCATTGTGGTGCATAGAAATGTTCCCAAGATTTTTCCCCAAATTTTCTTCATGGTTCCTTAACCAAATTTTAGAAAAATAAAGTTGCAAAGCTGTAGTGAAATCAGGTTCCCAAATGCAAAGTCAAATATCTTTGTTTTTCTGTTTCAATTTTCATAACAAAAAAAGATTTCAAAAATTTGTGTATTTGTTATCTTTGCTATATATTCACAGTGAGGTCAAGTGGCTGATGATGTGTTCACAATGTTAGGATTATGGATTATGGTCCAGTGGCTGATGATGTGTTCACAATGTTAGGATTATGGACTAAGGTCCAGTTGCTGATG
>LOEQ01018046.1:0-10830 GCA_001685075.1 Bramus lutescens
GTTAGTTATCTATCCTAGGAGATGTGGAATTAGTCAAGCCTTTTGCAAGCTTGTGGGGTAAGTTAGTTATCCTAGCAGATGCAGAAGGAAGGCTGTGAGCTTGACTCTTTCTGTCCCATCGTATATTCTGGAGTTTAAAGATAAGTTGCTGGTGCTATAGTGAAAATACGGAAGGCTACCATCAGCATCACGTAACAGAAGAAGGGAGCGGATGATGGCAATTCACTTTGGAAAATCCCTGACTCTGTTAATAATTCCACAAGAGATTCAGAATTTCCGAGACAGAAATTCGAGCCATGGTTTACAGAGATTGAGTTCCTATAAACTGAATTTACAGGAGAAGCTGTGGGGATTCTTTGGCTTAACCACCTGATATTAAGAAACCAACGACTACAGAATTATCAGATGTAACCAGGGTGACAAGACTGGTCGGTAATGGCCTCGAAATCTAGGCTAGAGCTTTTCTCAAGCTCCAGCCTGTGTCTCCCATGACGTATCAACACCATCAAATCAGAGAAGTTTCACTAGAGGAGGAATTCTCCTTTATTAACTTAATAACCAGCCTCTAACTTACTCTACATTTTATAAACTCTGCATAATATCACTTCTATTCAGTATCCTTAAAAGAAAATATAAGCCAGTAATTATTTATGTCAAATTTGAACTGTAAAAATGTGGAGGCTGGGTGGGACATAATCTGAACTGACCAAAAATTATATCAAAAATAATTTATAGAAATGCTTTTCTTTGGAGTAAACCAGCAATGAGCCTAAGCCGACCTATCTCCTCCAAAGACATTAAGGGTCTGTTTTAGCAATTGTATATGAATGATGAAGAAATGAAGTTATTGAATCTCATTCTGCATTAATGGTATCTAAATCCCAGCCAGTGCCTGCTCAGTTTGTAACTTTTGGAAGCTCTGCTTACAGCATTGCCGTCATTGTGAAGAAATACCCAGGAGATAGAAGATAGAGAGCTAGCTGGAAATTACCAGAGNAACGACACACAAAAGACTTTGGACTAAACGGGACAGTCTGTCTTCACGTGCAACATTCAAATATAACTGCTTGATTCTTGAACACTAAATGCCTTTGTGCATATTTGTCTTGAGAGCACTTGCCACAGAAGAATGTTAGGCTGCTCAGGGCTATTCATTTTCATATAAACTAAATGAGGCCATGCCAAGGAAACTCCAAAGCCAAAAACAATTACTCAAACTCGTGTGGCTAAACCCCTGCAGGCTATTTATTAATGAAGAAGCTACCTATGAGTTCTAGTGCTTTAAAGGAATCCCCTCCATAAAGTGGCTCCTGCTGGTCAGTAGAGGAAGGGATCAGACATGGGAACCACTGCACTAGGAATAACATTCTTGCTTATTCTTGTGAAAATTCGGTAACACACGCGTCGCCCCACTTCAAAATGAAGGAAGGAAGAAGAAGAAGAGAAGAGAGGATGGTGGCTCCAGGTCACATGGCCAGACTTTCATGTGTGCCTGAGCTCAGAGTTCAAGTCCTCTTTCTCCAAGTAAAAGCCGCTAGAGGACCCCAAAAATCTACATCAAAAGAAACTATATCGCTAACTCTGCTGTCCCCTGGGTCTGGAGAGACTGAGTCTTCCTCTAGCAGCATGTTATATCTTTTCATGCAACTTGCTGGGAAAATCTATGACTGATCTTCAGAGAGCTAGAAAGAGTCTCTAGCTATGATCGACTCAGGCTGGGTGCAATGTTTAAGAAATGCAAACCAGACATCAATCATCTCAGATCAGGGGCACTGAAGCTGTCAGATATCAAAGAGAATGGTGACAGGGCCCAGGGCAGATGAGAAGGTGAACTAACAAAGGAGATTTCGGGGTAGGGCCAAGGCAGAGTGGATGAAGCGTGTGCTGGAGTATAGTTTCAAGTTAACACTGAAAGACATGGCAAAACAGCTCAGTTTCGCCTGAAAACGCCGGGGGGAGGGAGGAGAGACAATTATACTTCTGGTAGGCTCTGGTGTTAGCAGCAGCAGCTTCTCTGCTGCCTGACTAATTTGGGCTGGCAATGGGAACCACGGTGGCAGAATATTAGGTCATGTCAAGTTTGCCAATACTGGCCAAGTGTGCTCTACATTTAGAAGAATTATTTCTGGGGCCCTGTTCCCGTAATAGGCCACAGGACAGCTTAGTGTGATCTAGAAGGACAGGGTCTCAGTTTCACTTCCGCTACACGCGTTACTCAACTTGAAATATCAGCAGGGAGAGAGTATCGTCACTGCAATCACAGACATCCAACTCATTAAGGTAATTATACCTGTCTGAATTGTTTCCCAAATTTGTCTATCATGAAATGAAATGGCATATTAAATGACTCTAAAAATAAGTGTGTTAAAATATAGATATATAAAAAATTAAAAGGGGTTTTTAACCAAAAACTCAAAGATGGCATTTTTAAATTAGATCATCATCCTGCTTCGAATTGTTGAAACCAATTATAATATTTAATATAGAAAGGCGTGGATTAAGATGGGTGTTCTCCAACCTGCTGGCAAAAATGTAATTCCTTTGCACTCTCTACAGAGTAATTTACTAGTATATCTCAAACGTCTTAAGATATTCACACTGCCTCTGCAAGCGTATAGTAGGATCTGAAATTCTGAGGGTGAGGCCCGTTTGTTTCTACACACCATCCAAACGATTCTGCAGTTTCAGCGGGAGAATCACTGCCCTAAAGTGCGCCACTCGCTCCTGTGGCTTGCTGACCACCTGCTACGGACAATGTTTCTTTGCTCCCAAATCTACGGGCTAATGATCAATTCCTAATGTAATGTTTGAGATTGGTCTTTGGGAGGTGATTGGGTCATGGAGGCTGAGCACTCACGGTACTGCCCTTCCAAAAGGACTCTGAGAGCTCCCCTGCCTTCTCCCTGGTTGGGTTATAGTGAGAGGGAGCCCCTGAGTGCTCCTCCGGCTTCTCCCTGGTTGGGTTATAGCGAGAGGGAGCCTCTGAGAGCTCCCCTGCCTTCTCCCATGTTGGGTTATGGCAAGAGGATGCTGCTGACTAACTGTAAACTGGGCTTCAGGCAGACACTGACCTGATGATGCCAAGATCTTGTACATCCACGGAGCTGGGAGGATACATCCCCTTTGATTGTAAGCTGAGCAGTCTCTGGTGTTTTGTTGTAGCATCAATGACAGCTAAGACAGTCTGTAGGCCAAAGAGTTCTAAACCAGTATCTGAACCCTAGATGATTTTTTCTGAATTCCAAGCTCATACAATCAACCACTCACTCGGTATTTCCATTTATTATTTTACAGTTAAAAATAAATATATTTAATGTTAGAGAAACTCTTCCCTTTCAAAAAAATTCTTCTTAAACTAGGCATGATGGCACTCTGGACGTAGAGATGGAGGATCAGAAGCTTAGGGTCATTCTTGGGTATGTAATGAATTGAAAGCCAGCCTGGATGACATACGTTCCTGTCCCAAAGCAAAACAGCAACAGCAAAAAACTTCTTTACCCCCAGTGATCCCAGTTCTACAATGGTGCTATTGTTTCTGTTGGAACAAGAAACCTAGGCATTGTCTTTGACTCTTTCCCTCCCTTCCACATTGTCCACAGAGCCAATCAAGCACTGTCTTCTAAAGAAAGACAGACAGCTATGGATCAAGTTGTATACACTAAGAACTCTGAGTTAAGACCTAGGTCCCGTCACTGTACTCACTGTATCTGGGGTCTTCAGGAACCTCTCTCTCCTCTCTCTCTCTGGCTCTTTCTCTCTCCTCTCTGCCTCTCTCTCTCCTCTCTCTCTCTGTCTCTCTCCTCTCTCCTCTCCTCTCTCTCTCTCTCCTCTCTCCCTCTCTCTCCTCTCTCCTCTCCTCTCTCTCTCTCCTCTCTCCCTCTCTCTCTGTCTCTCTCTCCTCTCTCTCTCTGTCTCTCTGTGTCTCTCTCTCCTCTCTCCTCTCCTCTCTCTCTCCTCTCTCTGTCTCTCTCCTCTCTCTGTCTCTCTCTGTCTCTCTCTCTCTGTCTCTCTCTGTCTCTCTCTCTCTGTCTCTCTCTGTCTCTCTCTCTGTCTCTCTCTCTGTCTCCCTCTCTCTGTCTCTCTGTCTCTCTCTCTCTCTCTGTAAGATGATGACTCTCTGAAAGCCAAGAACTGAGTTCCTTGCCAGACTTTGGTCTAGTACTTCTAGTCTACCTAAACATGAAAATTAAGTTAGTGTTGCTGAAGCCACTGCCACAGACACCTGCTAACCATCTCTGTTCATGGCCACCATTGCCAGCCTGACAGAGACTGCTGTTGTTATTGCAATCACTTTCCTCCTTTCCCTCCATCTCTCCCTCTCCCCACTTTGAGATGAAGTCTCCCTATGTAGCCCAAGTTGACCCAGAACTTGCAATTCTCCTCCTCCTACCTCCTAAATACTGGAATTACGATATTATAGACTTCTGCCACCATGGCTGACCTATTACACTTTCCAAAGATCGGTCTCATCTCCTGAAAATTATTATTTACAACCAAGAAGAAGGATATTAGTGAGTCAGTTTTCTGTATAAAATCTTTAAATGACTTCCCATTGTTTTTCCATAGTACACAAACAGCTAACACAGACATGACAAGATAACATATGTGTGTACCTATCACTGGTGATCTCCAGCCCCACTCCAGGATACCGACTGTGGCTTCCCTCAGCTTTTACACCATCCCCAGCGTGCTCCTGGCCAGCCTGCACTTGACCAGGCTGGAAAACACATAGCTGCTTTCCACAGCCCACGGGGGAGCCCTCTTACCCACGGAGCTGTACACAGGCATTCCAAGTGTGAGCCTGCTTTCCAAGTTTCTCGAGCTGTTTCATTAGAGTTTCTCTTCTGGGCTTTCTTGGTGGCACACTGTCTGCCTCTTGGGGACATAGCTTTCGGCTTGCAGTCCGAGTAGTGGAAGGTTGAGGGCTAATGTAGTTCTGGGATTAAAAGCACATGAATTTATCAATTACCTTCATGCATTAACGAAACCACCCTTCACTGTCCATCTCTCGGTGCAGTTCTCCGCTCCCTCCGTGCTTTGGAGAGAAAGCCATTCTGATTGGCTTCCTGAAGACATCTTGCGTCTTCTACCATTGCCGCCACCTTCTTCCCAGTGTATACTCGTCTTTAATGTCTCAATAGAAACATAATTTGAAGGATTTTTTTACCACTTTTATATGAGTAGGTCTCCTGCTATATACTGACAGCATACTCAAAAATTCTTCCATCTAACAATTTATGAGTTCATAAATATTTACCATTATCTTAGTGTCTACCTGTCTATGCTTATTTTTGTTTGAGACAGGATTTCTCTGTAGCTTTAGAGCCTGTCCTGGAACTCGCTCTGTAGACCAGATTGACCTCAAACTCACAGAGATCCTCCTGTCTCTGCCTCCAGAGTGCTGGGATTAAAGGCGTGTTCCACCACAGCCCAGCATTGTTTGCTAATTTTTGGAAACATTTATTTTCATTTTAAGTGTCTGTTTTGTTTGCTAATGTTACCATAGTACATAGAACACAGTAAGGGTTCAGTGAGGATCATACCTGATAATATCTATGCATATCTCTGACTGGTTAAATATTTTTTGCCTAGATTCCAGAATTACGATTTATATATTGTATTTATTTATGTGGGTTTTTTCTTATATTTTGAGATTATTTACATCATTTCTTCCCTCCCTTTCTGCCCCCAAAACTCTCTCATATGCCTTTCCATGTGCTCTTTCAAGTTCATGGCCTTTTTCCATTAATTGTCATTACATTATATATGTATAGACATATATATTCGTAAATATATATGCTCAGCCTGAACAATGCTACTTGCATGTATGTTTTCAGGGATGACCATTTGGTATTGGATGACCAGTTCGTGTTCTCTTCCCTGGGAAGAACCATTTTTCCCACTCTCAATATTTCTTAGTGGCCCGTCGTCCTCTGTGTAGAGTTGAGATGTCAGGGTCCACTCTGGCATATGTATTAATGTCATCCTTGTTCAGTTCATGTTTGGCAGCCATGTTTGTGAGACTTTATGAATGTTGTATCTGTTTATATTCAGTATTTCAAGATTACAAAGATGTGAATCTTTTATTTAAAAAGCTACACCATTTGCAACTCCCTTTCCAAATGTCTCAGGATGCCATCAATACCATACACACATCACAAATTTGGAAATAAATGTGCTTGATTATCATCCACGTATCCTACTTTAAATTCCTTCTCCTTCCCCACTCTTCTGCCTCCTCTCCCTTCCCGAGTCCACAATGTTGAGGACCGAGCTCAAGGCGGTAGACCAGCCCTGTACCACTGAGCCCAATAGTTTACACAATTACTCTATCAAAAGAGCCTCATTTATTGCAAGAAAGTCAGGCAACAGGTAGGTGTGTGTGTGTGTGTGTGTTCGTGTGTGTGTGTGTGTTTCAGTCAAATATGTCGACATTAACAAAATCCTACTTCTTATTTCCATATAAGATTTCACTGGAGAGAAGAACCTAAAACGTCTGCCTTTGGAGGTAGAAAAACCTGATTTTACAATAAAGTTGGAAGATCACCTGGAATGTTTCTACAAAAATCTGAGAGACAACTTCAGTCACATTTTTTATATGTGGGCTTTTTAAAAATTGTATAATTCGTTTATGAAGAAGTCATTTGATCAATCTATGTGCATCCTTTTCTGGTTTTCATTGGCATGCTCCTTCGCTGGCATGGTCTGTGGGAAAACCCGGCAGGAAGGATGCTCATTTCATCTAATAGGCCGAGTCAAAACCGAGATGTCTTGACACAGGAAAATGTGTACCTTACGACCACTCTGATTCTGCTCTCTGGGGCACAGCAGCACTTGGCTCGCTGGGATCCTGGGTCCTCTCAGGACCAGCATAGTTCTTGTTCAGGTACCCCAGCTTGTCGATGTAATACCGACACTCAGATTCGCCTTTCTTCAAGATCATATCCGAAAGAACTTCTTGCATTATCAGTACTGCCTCCTCCAGAAGCTGAACCTCAGGGTGGTCTCTTGGAGTGTGTCTAAGGACCCCTCGGAACAGGAAAGGATATTTGACCAGGCTACTTTGAGGGCTACCTAAGAAACTCCAAAGACCTAGTTTTCAAGCCAAGACAGCACTGGAGGATGTCTTCGACTCTTGGGTCCCTTTTCTTCGGAAACAGAAGAGCCTTGGCTACCCACTGGTTACTACAGTGGCCTTTGTAGACAGTCATTCAGACCCCGTAACCAATTCACGAGAATGTCACCCACCAGTCCCACTGTCCGGGCAGGCTGGGTTGCTTATATCCTTGGCAACAGATCTTCATGCTATGCATAGGTATGTAAGCATCCAAGTCAGCAAGCACACGTGTGGGATCCTCTTGTGAGATGTAGGCAACTTTAATGGGGTCATGGTGAGACTTTCTAACAAGCCAGTGGTTAAACCCTGTTTGCCTCAGGATAATTTGTGCTTTGTCTTCTGATGTTTGATATCTCAGATGATCAAGGACTCCTACCTACTGGAGTGTTGGAACTGTGCTGGACCTGCTGAATGACTTCTGAACAGAAGCTGGGGATCTGTGGTCACCACGATGGGTAACTGACTGGTATCACCAAAGCGCCTGACTGTTCCCTTTCTTGCAGGAGAGATTAAACTTGCTGAGGATAAAGACATATTACTTTTTTAATCTAGCCTGATTGGTGGGTAACTGAAACAAATAATGAAAATACATAGTTCTACTTTGGGCCTTGATTCTCCCTTACCCTTATTCTACATTATTTTCTTCTTCCCCAGTTTATACACTCATGACGCACTTCTTTGTGGGCTGGAGAAAGGGGAAGGAGGATTGTGGGAAATGGACAGTCAGGTCTCTGGGCAAGAGTAGAGCCTTCAGCATCTCCTAGGCAACCCGTGATGATGAGTTTCCCAGCACAAATCTCCTCACTTTTCCTCTTGGACAACCCAGTACAAAAACAAAACGAATTCGATTCCATACTGGGTCGAGAATGACACCAGTAGGTGTCATCTTCAAGACAGCCATGAGGAACCACATTAAAGAATAATCAGGTACAGCAATGACTCTTTGAAACCTGAACAGAGACTCCATCCCACTAACCGCCCTCCAGACCTGACTCATCCATTTTATTAGCAGCCAGCACGTCAGACCCAACAGGCCCCAGGTGAGCTCATTCCCTTCCTCCACAAACTGGTTTACCTTCTCGTTTCCTGGTGTGAACCAGAGCCGCAACAATAATCCCAGCCAGTCAGGCCTTCAAGCCTACAGGCTGCCTCCCACCTCTCTCTCTTTTCCCATCCCCCTGGTCCGGGGAAGAGGGAGGGAACTTGAGTCTCCTTTCTGCCCTGCCCATTACCGTGGGTAAGGCTCTGACATCAGGTGGAGGCCGAGTCCCTGTGAGTCAGAATGCCTCACGATTACTGTTTAAAATGCAGACATCCAGCCGAACCTCTGCCTGCTGATTCAAGGATTGGTTGAGGAATCGGCATTTTTAAATTAGAGCTCCAGAGGACTTTTCGAACCACCTGAAAGGGGTCAGTGCTAAGGAACTGACTCAGTCCCAAGGCAAGTCAGTGAGTTCGGCACCCAGGCGGAAGCACAAGAGACCGGAGAAAGAACAATGAAGTCCCACCCTGATGACTTAAACTCAGAGGCAGACAGCCTGGCGGCATGCAAAGGTTCCATATGCTGAAATCACACTCGAGTCTGTTGGTTAATAACTTTTGCCAGAAAGGTCGTGAAAGACTTTTAACCTAAAAGGAAGACCAACCAAATAGTCCTGCGAGGGGCTAGCTCTGAAAGGGGGTAGCCACTTGAGTAACCACGTGGCCTTCCATGGCCAGCAGAGGGTGGTTGACTTCCCACACCATTAGATTAGAAAAAGACAATAGGGAGGCTGGAGGAGCTCAAAGAAGTGAATGAGTTAGGCAGAATGTGCTTGTCAGTGAGGCCATTCTCGCTACTGTGAACTCGGAATGTAAAACAGACATCATGGCTTAGAGATAGTTCAGCTTGCATCGGCTCGAGGGCATTGACTGTTTCTTCACCTTTACCATGTTATAAAGGCATCAGTAGCCAACGGAATATTCAGTTTGGGGATTCTGCTCTTCTCCTGGCTAAAGCATTGTGTAGACTGGCTTGATACTCCCTCCTGATGCAGTGCTAGGCAGAAAAGCACAGGCGTATGTTAACCATGTGATCACAAAGCTACAGGGCAGGAACCACACTTGTTTGGTTGTGGCGGTCGGTAGCTCAGTGTATTAAATGCACTCTTGCCTTAATCTTCTTTCCAGCCTCGTATGGCTTTATTGGAATGGACCCTAAGGATAAGCCAAGGAGCATTTGTATCAATCAGATGCTCATAAAATGATCAGAAAGGCGAGGAAAATCAGCTTCAAAGGCCTACAAACAATTAACATGAGTGCCTATGGAAGATAGCTGTGGTCAGAAAACAGGAACAGAGAAACCACGCTCAAGCTGGTTAGCGCTCCTTCGAAGCTGACATTTAAAAGTTTTCAACCCAAGTTAAAATACTTCAACTTTATACTGCAAGCATCTTTATTTTAAAATAAAATATTGAGATACTTTAAAAAATCGATCTAACGGGTCGGGTGTGGTGGCACACTCCTTTAATCCCAACTCTCACGAGGCAGAGGCAAGCTGTATTCTGAGTTCGAGACCAACCTGGTCTACACACCTAGTTCCAGGACAGCCAGAGCTACACACAAAAAAAAAGCCTTGCTTCAAAAAGGCAAAAAGCAGGAGCTGGAGAGATGGCTCAGTGGTTAAGAGCACTGGCTGCTCTTCCAGAGGTCCTGAGTTCAGTTCCCAGCACCCACATGGTGACTCACAACTGTCTGTAACTCCAGTTCCAGGGGACCCAACACCCTCACACAGATAAACAAGCAGGCAAAACACCAATGTACATAAGATACAGATAAATAAATTATTAAAAAATTGGACAAAATACCTCCAAAACAAAAATCTATCTAATAGGATCTAATATCCCATCATTTATTTTTAATGCATGAACAAGCTGCTCTTTAATCAGAGGTTTCTCTTTCCTTTCTCTTCTTCAACTCATATTCTGTTCTATTTCCATCAAAGAATTTGACTCTGTTCTATATTTTAATTCTTGACACTCTTTGTATTATCTTAACTATCATAATAAAAGTTTATAAATTGAAATTATACCATGTTTAGTTCTTGTGATTATAGGGCTTTGTTTAAATGTCTTCTAGGGGCCAGGTGAGCTGTTGCACACCCAACTCCAGGGTATGGGGAGGTAGAGGCAGGCAGATCTCTGTGAGTTCAAGGCCAGCCTGGTCTACAGTGAAAGATCCAGAACAGCCAGGGCTATGTAAAGAGACCATAACTCAAAACACAGAATTTAAAATAAGATTGTTCTAGGGGCTCAGGAGCTGTGGCTCAGTGAGTGCAGGACTTGTAGGACAGGAGTGAGAACCTGGGTTTGGATCCACGACACCCATACTAATATTCATTCATGAAGTCTTTGTACAGAGGCTGTGCTGTCAGACAATAAAGGCACGGCTAAAATAGTATTGCGTTCTTCGTAGAAAGAGGTGGGATGGTTACTATATGCCAATCTGTCAGATTTGCAATGTCTAGTGGCCTACTTAGTCACCTTTAAATTACTAAACATTATTTATCTTCACAATGTAGATGGAGACCGTTCATTTGTTCCCGGCTGCTCAGACCCAAAATAATTACACAGAAACTATATTAATTAAGACACTGCTTGGCCAATCACTTAAGCATATTGCTAGTTAGCTCTTATATCTTAAATTAACCCATTTTCATTATTTTATATTTTACC
>LOEQ01018047.1:0-10480 GCA_001685075.1 Bramus lutescens
GTGTGTGTGTGTGTGTGTGTGTGTGTGTGTGTGTGTGTGTGCACTTCACTTCAGTGGAAACAAAGCAAAGAAACATTGCCAAGAAAGTGTTATGACTTCCCTCATTACCACTATGCAACAACTTAGTCACCAGTGCAGGCTTGCTGTCTTGCCAAAGCTAGGCTCAGTATAAATTAGTCATGTCCGACAGGACCTTCTACTTTGAATCAAGTCATATTTCTTTACAAGTCATATTCCTGATTCTCATTCCCCTTCCCCAAACTATACAACTGTTTCATAAGGATTTTACTGAGTGACTGAATTCTAAAATAAAATTCCTTTGAATTTGGCAAATTAATGATATAATCATATACCAAACTAGGGAATCTCTAGGTGTGTCTGTAGCCCTTACAAGAATGAATGAGGCAAGCATGCTGCTAATTGGCAGGGACAAGGCTGGTGGTAATTGTCACCACTGACCCAAACACAGTGCCATCCTGCATAGAAGTATAGTCACAGAGCACTCTCCATTTAGGTCAGGGCTGCCATAGTCCAACTGAGAACCCTTATTTGAGGACACACGGTCTTCTCATCCCAGAGCTAGAAGGCAGGCAGCAGTATGGACAGTCTCCAATTAGGCAGAAGATTTTAATCTACTTTGCAGAACTAATCGAATGGTTGTGCTTCCCCAGTGTTCACGTGAATTGCACCCTTGCTGGAGGTTAACGGACTAAACAATAGCAGCAGCAATTAAATGGATGTAAATGAATGTGATAGGCTAATTCTCACAAGGAGAACATCAATGTGTCAGTGTCAATGCACCAGTGCCTAGGATACAGGCAGAATTGATTGGGACCCAGACCGGGTAAGCAGCGATCTTGTGAGAACATGCATGCCTCAACTAGACTAGCCTGGCAATTCTTCGGATGTAAGCAAGAGGAATAAAAATAAGTAACGACCACAGTTCCCTTCTACATATCTTCCCGTGGGAGGAAAAGAAAGGAAACACCACACTTTCCCATAAATATGTTCGCAGTATTACGCCTCATAGTGTAGCTTGACTACAAAATGGATGGCTGGATGTGGAACAGGGTAAAGCACAAATCTACTAACAAAAAGGAAAAGGACATTTTCACGACTGGGGAAGCCGAGACCTTAAAAGAGGACAAGTTTCCCTGGTCTTTTTCATATTTAGAAATGGAGTCTAGCTGACAGAATTAGAAAGCTACCCAGAATTTATTGCTGGCAAGTTTCAATGGAGCTTGGAAGATGGTGATTGTGGAGCAATAGGAAAATGGAGTTTTACTTTAAGTTCTGATCTTTTGCACTTTTTTTGGGGTGGGGGAGAATTCCAACTTTAAATATGTGGAATAGGACTTGAAGAAAATGTGAAGTCTCTAAGAGTCACTTGACTTGTGGGTCTACAAAATCCTGCTAGCACCTGCAGGCATTATTTAAAGGCATATCTCATACTGTTTGGAAGAATATTAAATGGGTTCAGCCAGACTTTGCCTTCTGCCCTGGGGGCACCTCACATTTTCTCTGAAATACAGTGTAGAGGGAGCAAGTTCTAAGCCAAGCCTTCTGGCCACGAGTAAGCAAAAAACCTGCCTTTCTTTCTTAACTCCTCAGAGTAAACATCACTGGATATATTAGCACACTAGCCTTGATGGATATGAAAGGCCTGGTTCCTAGCATGATGCAGAGCCCGTCAAAATCCGTACGATGGAGGAGAAAAAGCCAGATGGATGAAGAGGAAGAAGGACGATTATAATACCACTTATGAAATAGTCCATTACTGAAGAGTACCTTCCCAAAAGGCAGCTGAGGCATTGGAGAAAACCAAGGCAAGTTGATCCTGATTGGTAGATTGAAGGAATACAAAAATAACTTATCTATTACCTGGAAAAGGAAGACAGACAAAATGATTCAGGGAGCCTTCACTAGGGTATGTTCATATGATCTAGAAAAACAGGTCAGGCAAAACTTTGAAAGAATATGATGCCAGGAAGGCCCCAGGTATTCACTGCTCTACAGACATGCTATACAAAACTATTAAGACAGAACTCACCATGAATTAAGTGACATATATATGTATATATATATATGCATACAGACACACATATATGTCTGTATGTATTTATTTGGTTCTTAACTTATCCATCATTTTTATCCTGATTAAAATAAATCTGTCAGTTTTTATTTCTGCCAGGATTACACCCATGACTTTGGATACTTATCTAAATCAGTTGTCTCAGAGAACACTTGAACTTGAACAGCTAAAACCATAGGAAGGAATAGTAAACTATAGTAAACTTAAGACCAGTTCAATTAGTTAAACAGCTGACCCTATGCAGCCTCTTTGCCCTGCCTCTTTATAGGCAAAACCACAAAGAGGCAGAAAGAGTATAAAACGACATCTTACTTGGCAGGTTTAGACAGAAGCTTTGCAAACGTTGCAAATTAGCTATTCCTTTCTAACAAATCAGGAAGCAAACAGCACTGGGTGGTAGAGGTTGTGCTTCAGTGACTTCAATGGTACCAGAAATTTTTTGAGGCACAAAATCTTTAATGCTGCAATGGAGCAACCTAGAATCAATTAGAGCTGCATGCATCTCTGGAGACACGAGTAGCGACTGCATAAGACCTGGCAAGAGAGAAGACAGCAAAGTTCAAGCAATTTTAGAAATCACTGGGCAGTGGGTTGAACATATGCAGACATAGTAAATATCAGAGCAGCTCTTATGATGGGAATAAATGTGAAAACAATGAAGCACAGGGTACCAAAGCCCATCAACAGCCTTTGTCAGGAAGAAGGGAAAGAGTGAGGCATGAGCTTGACTCTGCTAAAGCGGATAACGGGTTACTGCTTTTGTTTGCATGTGGAAGCAATGCTTCAGACATATCTCGAGAATTGAAACAAATTTCAATTTACTTTGCTATTACTTACAAGTGAGTATCATTTCAAAAAAGAATATATTTTGTGGGCTTATGAATTCGTTAAAATGTAATGTTGTTGTGCTGCAGATGAGTTAGGAGGTGAGAATAAGAAAACCTTAATTTTTTTAATCAAAGGAATATCAGCACAAAGGACCAATTTTCAGTAGTGTTCTAGATGAAATTATAGTTTAATAAATTATTGTAAAATTATTGATTCTTGTTAAGCAATAACTGAGTCACTCTTTGGTCTTACTTAGTTTCCTCATTTCTGGGTTTTCTAGCACCTTCATGGTCAGCATGGATTAGATGGAAACCAAAATCATATCTGGTTGAACCGAGGAACTTTGGTTTGCTTCCCTGAATGAATGCAGTCGAGCCGTGGATAGAGACCAGGTTCACAACACCTAATTTAGTTTTCAAAGCACAAATAGTTCACATAGGACAGAATGCATCTAACTAATTAATGCTAATTTCCCATTGACCCCAAATTGTTATTTAAAATTATTTTAGGTATTGAAAACATCTGCTGTGGCATAAATGAATCAAACCCTAAATACATGTTTGGTTCAAACTCCAACTCCAAACTTAATGCAGAGAGCATTAAGTGGAGGGGGGAAGGGAAGAGGAAGACAGATGGCATGAACTGTGGTGGTACAGGGCAGCAATCTTAGCACTTGTAGGGAGGAAGCAGGAGGATGGTGAGTTCAAGGCCACGCTCAGCTACAAAGTGAGACCATGTCTCAGAAAGCCAAAAATTAACACAAAGTAAAAAACAAAAACAACAAAACAACCAAACAAACAGATAAAGTGGGGGGAAGAAAAGGGGGAAGGGACAAAGGCCCTTGGGTAAGTTCTGACTCCATTTAATCAATCAATCAATCAATCAATCAGTCAATCAATTTGCTCCATGTCTACCAGATGCTGATGTTGGGTATATTCCTTTAACCATTCTTTCACTTCCCACCTTTTTGTTTTGAGGCAGAGTCTCTCAGTGAACCTGGAGCTCACTAGTTTGGTCATCCAGCAGGCCTCAAGGATGCTCCTGTACCTCCCCCTCTGCAGCACTCCGATTACAGGTGGGTGCCACGGCTTTTGTCATAGGTGCCGAGGGTCTGAACTCAACTCCTCAAGCTTGAATACTTCCTCAATTGAATTCAGATGGAAGAACACAGCTATAATTTCCCTACAGTGGTAATAAACAATATGCGTATATACATCGTATGTATATATACAGTCTACCTATGCACATGTGAGAGAATTCAATCAAATTAGCAGCACTTTTGACCATTAATACCAAACACTAATCTATGTAATTTTTGTTCTGTGATCAAAAACAAAGTGATTACATAATTATTTAAGTAGGTGATTGATCATTTTTAAATGGGCCCATTCCTTATGCACATATTTATCCCCCCTGGGAGAAATATGCATGAAATAGTTTATTTTGATCTTGAACTACTTCACTTCAGTGCATGTCTTTCTAGTCATCATATGCTAGCATGTTTGATTGCTGCAAATCTAGAACAACCACAGACAGAACATTCAGCATGAGCTTTTTTGTATATGCTGAGGGTACTAACCAGCATACTTGTAGTCACATCCACACATCAGATTCTTTCTATTCTCAGTCTATTGTGTCAGGTTGGTAGATGATGCTGTGGTCTCTTCTAGGGTGCTGCTTAATTTTTGTCTGCTTGACGTGAGCCAGAGTCATATGGGAAGAGGGAACCTTAATTGAAGGAGTTTGCCCATCAGATTGACTTGTAGACATGTCTCTGGGGCATTTAGTGGATTAATGATTTTTATGGGGGGCAGTCTACTATGGGTGATGTTATTCCTCAACATTTAGTGTCTTGTTGGGTAAGAAATCAAACAGATCAAACCATAGAGAGCAAGTCAATAATGGCATGCTTATGGAGTCTGTTTTGGTTTCTGCCTCTAGGTTCCCGTCTTGCGTTTCTGCCTTGACTTTCCTCAGTGATGTAGGTGATCAATAAGCCAAACAAACTCTTCCCTCCCCAAGTTGCCTTTGCTCAGAGTTTTCCTACAGCGACAGAGAAGCAGAGTGGGTCAGCTAGGATACAAAGTTCTCGCTCTTTGATCCCCAGGATTCTCCCTCAGCTGTGGTACACAATGGATGACCAAAGGAAAATGAAAACTCGAAGTTCATTGTTGGGCCTCATTGAAAAGGTGCTACCAAGCACTGTGATTCTAATTGCCATTATTTTCAACTTCACTTATAACCTATGAGTCATGTTTCTACCCACAAGAATATACAAACATGTTGGATATGAAGCAAGCTTTTCTGGAATAGTCTTATAAATATATATATACTCTTACATGGTCTAATATGTAGAACTAATATTATAACATCTATGCCCATGACAAATACATGTCCATGACTTCACTGAAGTGTGCTATTGTGGTGGCACAGGCTTTCTTTAAAAGACGTAGTTATAGTGTAAATTCAAAAAAGATTTTTTTTAAAGAGCAGACTAGTTCTAAGGAAGATGAGTGAGTCTTTCCTAGCACACTGTGGAATGAAGAAATGCACGCACAGTATTTAGTAGTGTTATTCTGAGAAGGCACGCAATCACATGCCCTCCGTCCATGCCCCCCCCCGCCCTTGCAAGGATCTTTATTAGCTTTGTCCTGATAATGTGACCTTACAGAGCTCTACCCAACCTTGACAGCCACATAAAACCCGCGCACAACAGGGACTGACACAACCTTTTCAGATGTAGGATCAGACTCAAGCTCATGCATCAGATTCTTCTCTGTGTGGACATGACAACTGCGGGAAAACTGTAATTTAGGACATATTCTCTTTATCCCTTTATGTAGAATTTCACTTTAATGTGATGCAAATGACAGAAAGAAATACATTCAGGGAATGCTAAAGCTTTCCCATTAAAAATTCTGTATGCATTTTACATTCTAATTCACGTATAGTCAAAAACCCTGATAAAATCACAGCGCTGATTTGACTGCTGTACTTATCGTATTAATGAGGATACTTTATGCCTTTTGAAAATTGGGATATGGTCCATTATGTGATTGTAAATGATGTGATTGTATCACTTAGATTTGTCATTCAATCCCACCCCTCCCTCCAGTCAGCCTTGTATATGAGAAGATTCCTCAGCGAGTCAGGACCCAGGCTGAAAACGGAACAGCACACGAGACCCTGCTTCTTTGTAGTTCTGTTTAGGAGTGAGATACACACACACCGTACATAAATAAACACTGTTTTCTTTCTTACTTAAAAATATTTTTCTCCCTTCAAAAGCACAAAGAAGTGCTTGCCAAAGAAGTCAGACAAAAGGAAGAGGCGGCTGGCCTGTGTCTCCGGAGGCCTGTGTGTCTGCTTCACAGTCAGGCAGCCGCCGCGTCCTTCACTGGCTCTCGCTTTTGGATTGCTGAACTCCTGAGCCCATTTGCCTCTTTGCTCTCACAACAAGTTAGTGTTTGGAGAACTGTCTTGCCAACCTATCCTGTCTGGCAGGGGGGAGCAGGGACCGTAGAAGAGGGTGACGGCATCACTGTCACATTTAGGCACAGCATTAGGAGTGTCATGGCGCTCCAAATATTTTACTTCTATTTATCCTTTTATTTTTGTCTTGCCACGTAGGCATCTCTGAGCCCAGGAGCACCCAGGTTTGAAGACATCTGATAGTTTTCTCTGCTTTCTTTCTATCACAGGCCCTACAGCTCCTGGGTCTTAGTGAGAAGTGAGGAAGTTTATACAGGCAAAGGTCAGAGAAGCCTTCCTCCTCTGAAGTAGCACTCCTACTATCCATGATGAGGAAGATTAAGGACCCGAGTAAGTTCTCGAAATGTTCACAGAACAAAACCCAGCCCTGGTCACGGTGATTTCCAGCCTTCAGATGACAGGCAATGGGGATCAAGCTGCCTGCTTTTGCCAGGCAGCTTCAATAGCCTGAAAGCATCATGGACCCAACTGTCTTCTTAGTCATGGCTCCAAGTATGAGTTCACATTCCTCTGAGAGACAGACACAGAGTAGTCCTGGCTCTTGTCTTCAACATCATCTGTGTGTCTGTTCGGATTTATGAGCATCTGTGTATTGAGTTTCTGTCCTCCCCTGTCTTTCTCATCTGTTTCTGTCTGTCTCTCTCTCCCCTGCACTCTGTCTCTCTCTTCTCTCTCACTTTTTTTCATCATGTTTCTTCTTAATTCCTTTAAAACTGATATTCTGCTGCTAGGACCCTAGAGAAAACAATGCTGGCCTTTGCAACAAAAGTCTGGTGTGGAGTACTTGGAGTTTTGTAAATATCGGCACCCAAGGTCTTGAGATTCACCTGACTTAAAGTCTGACCTGTTTCAGGATGGCTTGGAACCCCATTTTAGGCTTCATCAAGGACTGTGCTTTTCACAACTCAGATTAAAAAATATTCGAGGTCCCTGTGCCATACTGAAATATCAAAATCATAGTGCTGACCCCTCCCTCACCTCCTGCCCTTGACCCTATCCAGCAAGAGAGATATCTTAGGGAATCATTTGCATTGCCTACGTTTTATTTTTTTAATGGAACAGAATTAAATATCAGAAGAGATCCCAAGGAGTGTTCCTGGTGGGAGGCAGGGTTTTCCCTTGTCTGAGATGCAAGGCCAAATAAGAACTTTGTACAGTCTTATGGACAAAGCTGGCTACATCCTAATCTCTGTAAATCCACTCGCTCTGCTCCGCACTGTTGTTAATCAGCTCAGAGGAGCTGTGCTCTTCTCACCTTCTCGGTATTGTTGCACACAGAGCAAGCGTTCTGAAGCTCCCGCGCTGAGGGGCTGCTTCTGGGTTCTGTTTTGTGTTGCATTCCCTTCTCCACAGCTTGATGGGTGGAAGAGGACGGCATCACCGCGGTGTTTAGGCATGAGCACATTATATGATGTTGCTCCGTGGCTTTTACTTCTTTCTCTTTTAGGAAGGAACTCATTTGAGAAATCTTGGTTCTGCCTTTCGGGGGGAAAAACCCATTTGCCTTATTTCCCGCCTGCTGAAAATTGTCTCCTCATTCTGTTTCTTAATAGAAAACCCCACTTATTTACAGGTTCTCAGATCCTATTAGTTAGCTCAATTGACTAATTGTTACAGTTTTAAGAAAGACCAAGTCATTTTCTTCCTTTTAGTCATTGTGAGTGTATTCTATGGATTCCACAATGCCGCATTCAGCAGCCAGCTTACTTTCTCTGGCTTCTCTCTGATCTTCAGCGTCATGTCAGTGGTTCATTTCCTTCCTACTTACAGAAACTATGGCAAACCGTCCCTCTCTAAAGAACAGAGGGGAAAACCTTAGGCCTGGAGAGTTTGCCTTGGACCAAACGCCCCAGAATAGAGTCAGGTAGAATACTTGATTTTATAGGACTTTATCCTGACATTTCTTCCCTCTTGTCTTTTATAATTCTTAGTAGTCTTTTAGAGTGAATTTTCCTATCTAAGATGAATTTCTTCTCCCTTTCTCCCTTGACAATGCTTAGTAAATCAGCGCGTGGAGTATTAACCATGCAGCCCACTCTCTGAGAGGGACAGCTGGCTGAAGCCATGTTCTTTCCATGCTGCTCTGTGCCCAACTGTGGATAATAACTGAATTGATTTTACCTGAGAAAAGACAAAGGAACCTTAGGCTGCTTTCTGCATTATTCTGTTCTCAGGTTATTTGGCTTTGAATAGTAGAATACTGGGTCCCATTTAGCTTGCTTTACGGAAAAGCACTCGTTGGGGAACTTATAGTGGATTGTGAGATGGTACTGATGTGTGTGTATGTCTGTATGCATATGCTTATGTGTACATAATGTGGGATGTCCTTCTGTATATGTGTTGCTTTTATTGGTTGGTGAATAAAGCTGCTTGGGCCAATGGCTTCACAGGGTAAAGTCAGGTGGGAAATCTGAACAGAGATATACAGAGAAAGAAGGTGGAGTTAGGGAGACGACGCCATGCAGCTGCTGAGGGAAACAGACGCTGGGACCTTACTTGGAAAGCCACAGCCTCATGGCAATACACAGAATAATAGAAACGGGTTAAGTTCAGATGTAAGAGCCAGCTAGGAATGCACATAAGCCATTGGCCAAGCAATGTTGTAATTAATAAGATTCTGTGTGATTATTCAGGTCTGGGTGGCAGGGAACAAAAGAGCAGCCTGCAAATATATGTACATATGTATATGTGTACGCATATATGTATATGTATGTTTGTGTATATGTATGTCGGTGTCTATGTGTGTATGCATATATATCTATGTTTGTATGGGGGTGTGGGAGGGTGGTATGTTTAAACAAATAAGTCAACTAACAAGGACAAGACAATGTTTCTGGTTTCCATGACTTACCTCATTTTCCCAAAATATACTTCTCATAAAGCATCTTAATTAAGCTGGGGATGAAAACTTGACTTTCAGATCTTCTGAAGGAATTTTGAGAGCACTATTCCTTGATAAATTGTAATATAACCACAAATAAGCCAATCTATGGAAAATACAAGGAAGTATTGATGGCATTCATTGTAAAGAGTGCCCAGTGCATGGCAAGGACCTCCCAGGTTCTTCCTACTTTCCGCCAGGAAACTCCTACAACAGCACAGGAGCCATGAGCTATTGTCTCCATTTTATAAAGGCAAAAACAGGGCATATTGGGAGATTACTGCTAATAAATGGCAGCCTACGATTCAAATGTGGAAGCCGCAAAACCTTGAGTCCAGCAAAGTTGAGTTTGGGGGCTATGAATGCAGCCCAGTGTGGTGTATATAAATGAGGCTTTGGCTTTCACCATTAGCAATTAATAATAAAACAGAAAAAAAATAACAAAGTGAAAATGTGAAGTTCTCTGCCTTGTTCAGAGGAAACCTAGCCTCTCCCTGAAAGATCATGTCAGCAAGATGTATGACTGTCTTAAAGAAACTCAAGGGAATGACATGTATTTTAAGTGATTTAATTTCTCTTATCTATAGTGATTTTTCAACTATTTTATTCTTTTATGTTAAAGTAACTCAGTATGTTATCTTCAGCAATGTGGAAATTAACATATGATGGGAGTTATCTTTTAAAAAGGTACATTTCATTGTGGTTCATTGTCCTTCCATGGACATCTACCTCTCCAGGTTCTGTTCCTTCTCAGTATTCCTCTGCGGCAGTCAGAAAGCTCAAGTCTAGACTCTTAAAAGTGCCAGGGAATTAAACAGAGCTCTCAGTTTTTGCCTGCACGTAGAATGTGCATTTGCCACACATTTGTATCCTGGGGCCACATCAACCTGGAAGTCAGGTCAGGCACTTTTACTCACGGCAGTGAACACTGGGATCCTTTTATACATGCAAAGAACACACTGGATATATCCTGGAATTTTGAAGCATCAAGGAATATCACATTTTGTTCACCATCTGTATTTACTAAAGGTAGTTTGTATCTGGTTCATATAGAATTAAGGATAGTGAACGGAGTCATTTTATTACCATTGGATCTAGGAATTATCCATTTATGCAGTTGCATAATGTCATAAAATTATGTGGGTCCCCAAAATAGTTCTTTTATCTAGCACTGGACTCAACTAAGT
>LOEQ01018048.1:0-10479 GCA_001685075.1 Bramus lutescens
TATCACATCTAATGGATTCTACTTTATTGCACCATGGAGGTGCTTCTCTGTATTTTAATGTAAAATTAGCATTAACTGCAGTTCAACTTTTTGTGGTAATAAATGAGGCATAAAAATGTATTGAAGAAAAAAAACAGAGAAAGTAGAATTTTTTGAAGAAAATAAAATCTTGCTTGCATGTGTCTCTTTGAAAGTGCTGGAAGTGAATAATTCAGGACAAAGAGCAAGCTGTCTTCCAGCCATCACCCTCTTAGTGTTCCAGAGGAGGTACTGTGAGCATGGCTGTGAAATATTATGTTCAGGAAAGAGGAATCTTGGAAATGTCCAGGAAGAACTTACATTCCTGAACTACGAGAACAGAGAATTACAGAGACACATAATGACCTTTAAAAGTCTACAGGATGTAGAAATAAAGCTGTTCTTTCCAAGACTGAGCATATATTATAATTTAAATTATGGTTATATGTTACTTACATGTTATGACATATTAAATTATGCTTGACAGAATCTCTAAAGGAGTAAATAACATTTTCATAATTTGTTTAATTACTTAGTCTTCAAAGCTTATTGATAAACAATAACTTTGACAGGAGTTATTTAAGTCATGTGGCTTTGATATAAATTATTTTTCTATGAGTAAAATGTTTTTAAAGCTTAAGGTGAAGCTTTTGTTTTAGACACAAAAGGAACTCCAGAAAAAAAACACAAAATAAAACATCTTCAGAAAACAGATATATTAAAACAGACATTTTACCAATATATGATTGGTTAACTGCAGAAATACAGATTAAAATCACTAGATGCCACTGTACCATCCACTCTAATGGCTATGGTCATCATCAATAAAAGAAATTAAGTGTGAGTTTGCAAGTGTAGGAAGTTTAGGCCTACAAGGCATAAAGAAGCAAACCTGGAAGTCTGCCTAGGTCTGTCAGAGGTCCTGATAATACCTAGCCAATGAAGGACTAATAAGCAATGTTTACTGAGTGCCTAGCAACAGGCGCTGTCAGAGGTTCTGATCCTATCTAGCCAGTGAGGGGCTACCACACTATGTCAATTGTCAACAGATCAGAATGCCTGGGTGCTAGGGGGATTTAAAAGATTTCCCCTGTTGTTAAATAAGAGAGTCTACTGGGTTGGTGGTCCAAGCCATGTGACCTTGGGCCTGGATGGCAGAGAAAGGCTGTAGCTGGCTGCTCTGGTGTGTCCTCACAGCTCCTGGTCCCCTTTGACTCTTGGCAGCTGTTGGATGCAGCACTGGCCACAACTTCATGTTGCTGCTGCAGGTGTATGCCCTCGGTTAACTGGGCTGATCTTCAGTTGGATGCTGCTGGCGCTTGGGTTTCTTGCCTGGTGCTACCAGAGCCGTGGCATCAAGGTCAGCCACCTGTGCCATGTGTTGGTCCTGTTGGAGGAGAAGGAGCAAGCAATGTGCCTGGTCCTTTTTTTTACCTGAAATCTACTCACCTTGGTTCATTTTCCAAACTCCAAAAGAGGAAAATGGCTAAATTAGATGGTAAAGCACCATATTTTTTTCAAATTATAGAGAAACTCTTTTGAGAAACCATAGAACCAGCTGTGTGGCGAGCAAATGCCCACCTCAGCACCTTCAGCTTCATAGAAGTGAACATGGGTCAGCAATGCCTTAGGGTTAATGGTGGTAAGGCTTACACTGAAAAAGTAGATAAAAGACAAATTATTCTTAACTTTCAAATTAGTTTTGTAGAAAATTGTAATTGATTTGGAGATGAAGTAATATTTTTGTTGAGTTGGTGTGAAAAGTATTTGGATTCATGGGACAAGGTAGGTAATCCTGGAGCCCTTGATTGGTGACACACCTTTAGTTGGAGCATTGTCCATTTCCTTCCTTAGGAAACCACTTCTAGAGATTGACTAGACAGGACTGATTAATCTCCCAGACATCCCTGGATTGAATGATTTATAAGACGCTATCATTTTGGATATAAAATCAAACTGACAGCCACTTGCCAAAAAACAAGATATTAGCAGCAATTTCTACATTTCCAATAAAGATACAGACACATACAGTCTCATCCTCAATTCCCATCCCTCATGTCACCCTTGTCTTTTCAGATTCCAATAAAAACTCAGAGGGCTGATCCCTATTACCTGTCACATACTAGATGTCGTTCCCTAAACATCTACATCTCTTTACTTCTCAGAAAAGTTGTAGTCTTAACTCAATTAAAAATGAAAGCTGGCTTTGAAGTTGGAGCATGGCTCTCTCCTTCTTTAAAACCAAACATGTAGCTAGAAGAAAACTCCAGAGTTTCTGTCTCATCTAAGAAGAGCCACCTGGTGTGGAACAGAAGAAAACCAAAATTCTAGGAACTATTATAATCAAAACTCTGTTACTTCCCCAAAATTCTATTTCTCCCATTACTACTTTTTGACCCTTCAGTACCTTTCTTTGGATAATCAACTTAAGTATACATCAACAGGCTGAGAAGCAAAATAGATATAGATAGATAGATTCATAGATTGATAAATAGAAATAGACAGAAGATGATAGATAGGTATATGACTAATGGGGAAAATTGATATATAGAAGACAGATAAATGGATAGATGAAAGATAGATAAGTGATAGATAAATAGATTACATACAGATAGGTAGATAGATGATAGAATAGTGATTGATAAATAGATGATAGATAGATGTGACATGTATATATATATATATATAGTAGAATATTATTGCATTTTAAGTATATCTATGTGCCTACATGTATGCCCCTGCCTATGCCTCTCAACAATTCAATGGCTTTCTGGGGTCCTGAAAGATTCCCCATACCACTGGCATCCCCTACAATTGACAGGGACAAGCCATTGTGGAGAAGACCAACAGAACTATTAAGGAGCTGTTGACTAGTACTGTCTCACCAAAGGCTGGGAGAGATCCTTATCTGGCCTTAACAGAGGTCGTTTTCCATATAAAATTTCTCAGTTTTGATGACAAGGGACTTAACCCAACTCACAAACCCTGGTCTTCTCTGCCAAGGAACACACCCTGCCCCTGGTAATGAAGAGATCCTATCTCCCTCCAGTGGTAGCTGCCAGTCCCCCTGCTAACCTGTGGGAGAGGGTATGCTTGTGTTTTTCTTCAGACTGCCATGATTCCAATATGGGTCGTGGTAAGAGATGTACGCCTGGCCAAGATCAGCCTGCTCCCACCATAGAGGGAATAACCCAGGATGGGCAATGTATATATTCCCCTTTCTTGCCTTCATTATCTTCACAAACAAACTGATTTATTAAGGGCAGCGGTTATAGTCTTTGACTCTGCATTTCTTGAAAAAGTTTGGCATAATATAAAAGGGCTGTTGGATTCCTCCTGGATACTCACAAATGCACTAATTGGTACAGCGGTATTGTTAATCCTTATTCTCTTTAAATATCCTCTGCATCATATCTGACATCAGCAGACAACAAAAAAGGTGGCTTTTCAGGTGTTAATAGCTCTTAGCCATCCTTCTCAGAGTCCTCCATATGAAGTTATGCATATTTGGCTATCTGTAATTCAAAAGATTACTGCCTAGTACCCCAACCCTGGCAGCTCTCCAGGACTGAATGCTCTTAAAAGTCTGATAGTCATTCTGTGACAGGCACAGTCCAGTTGCTGAGCCCTCCTGAGGCAGGGTTAACAAGGCCTGAGCAATGAACTCTGCCTCCCACTGAGCACCCAAGAAAGGGTGGATATGTAGAAATTTAAGGCCTATAAGGCCAAAAATAAATAAATAAAAAAACAACAAAAAAACAGCAAACTTGGAGTCTGCCTGGTGCTGCCAGAGGTCCTGATCATGCCTGGCCAATGAGGGACGACCACATGATGTCAACTGTCAATGGATCAGAATGTCTGAGGGCTGGGAGGGTTTATAAGCTTTTTCCCTTTGTTAAATAAGTCTGATGTGTACCTTCTACCTGACTCCCAGTGTCTGAGACTTTTTGATACTGAACCTTCTCACCTCCTCCTCTGACGAAGACACTAAGGCCCAGCAACATGCAAGGAGATGAGAAACTGAATGCTCAACTGTATCATGGTATATCTATCCTGTACATCAATGTATTTGTTTCTTAGTAAGATAAATATAACATTGATAGACTCTCATTCAAAATTTTGAACAGTTTATGAATTACTGAGTAGATTACATAATCATACAACAAAGCTATAACATAACAGAAAGGTATTACCAATTTATGCTATCACATGATGGACTTCAATCTCACACACAAACATATTTTGTTCTTAGTATATGAAAAGATAATTGAAGGTTATCTATCCAGAAATTAGTATAATGGCTACTTATACTATATGTGCAAATGTGCAAAAAAGAACTCTTAATATGAGGTAATATTCAAAATGAGATTACAAAGATGATTGCACAAACATGAGATTACTAAAAAAATGAATTGCAGGCTAAAGTAGATGAAATTTTAAGTAAATCCAACCTATGTAATGTTTTCAAAACCAATAGTCAATAAGGATACTAATGTTTAATGAACAAAACAAAGTAGTTTCAGAATGATTTTGGAGTTGCAATTTAAAAGAAAGAACTTATTTTATATAGCTGGTATGTCCATAAAAATGCATTATGTAAATATAAAGCTAACTTCCTTTTTACAACCAGTGTTAAAATTTATAGCTTTGAAACATTAAATCCTGCTACCAGTTAATTTCTATCTGGTTTATCAATCAATCAGTTTATAAGAAAACCAGAATTACTTTATCTATAAAATGTCATTTTTTCTAAATCTAAATCTATATATAACATAAATGTTTGCAAGTTACAAGAGTGGATAGATTTCATCTTATTTAAAGTAAGTCCCATGAACAAAATATAATTACCACCTCAATTTAAAATAGCTAGTATTTTTTTATATCTGAATTTTTTTCATTTGTTTGAAAGGCTTTTTGATTTTTGGAAATACTTGTGTGAAGATGTCATTGTGAGACTTTAAAACAGATATCATTAGATAGGACATAGCTCCTAGAGGAGAGAATGCATCATTGCACATCTTTAAATAACCATGTTTATAATTTATTTTCATCCTGTGATATTAGAGTTTATGCTTTTCTTTTGAGATGAAAGTATATTTTGACATACCTTTCATATGTGTTCCCTGTGTTTGTTTAAGCCTTATGTATATGTATGTATATATACTCTACATATGTGTATGTGATGTGTTAAGAGCATAAATGAAAGGTTATACAAAATAAACTTTATGTATATATATTTCTGTGACTTTTTGTACACACACACATGCATTTTGAGGTGGGGTCTGGGAAACTCTAGTTGTCTTGGCACTCTCTATATAGACTAGTTTTGTCTACTCAAACTCACAGAGATCCACTTTCTTCTGCCTCATGATTACGGGGATTAAAAGCATGAACTACTATATTCAGATGTATGTATGTATGCATGTATATATGCATATTTATGTATGCATATGTATATTTAGTGCTGCATTTGGAGAGAAAACATTAATGCACTATTAATGTATCTGCTGTTGAATTATCTTTTCAGCCCTTCATCTAGTATATTTTTACATGGTGTGAGTTTATGTTTAGATAACAGTTCTAACACTGACTTATTTGTTAAGACAAAAACAAACAACAACAAAAAAAGCAAAATCAAATAGTACATAAGACAGTGATGGATATCCAGTCCTAGTGAACATCATACAGTAGACTGTTTTTTAAAGCCACTAACAGTCCTAGTCTCCTCAGTGAATCAAATAAAAATGTCTTTACAGACTAGGAAATCTGTGAACATGAGTATTATTATGAGTGAGTCTCTAGATTTGCTATTCTTTTGTCGTGCCTGGTTGCTTTAGAGATAAACAATAGACTAAAGGATGTTTGGCCTTACTGACAAAATGTTTTTTGAATAACAAGCTAAATGCCATTAGTATACATATCCAGGCCAGATACATTGTATTTAATATCCTTATTGTTATATTACCTTAAAAATATACCGTTTAACTTTCTGAAACTGAGATATACTTAACAAAAGTATTGCAAATACATAAGAAAATGATCATGCTTCAACATGTTAAGTAGACTCATTTATTCTTACCTTGTTCCGCCATGAACAGACAACTTAAAATGAATGTAATAGAAACAAAAGGAACAAAGATGATAAAGGATTTATCACATCGTTGATGTACCTCTGAATTCCATGAAAGAAATACTGTAAAACCAAAAAGGTATTTTTCACAACCATCTTTATTTTAGTGAAAGATTATAAAACTATGAAATAAATAAGTTAAGGAAACTCTACATAAAACCAAAGAAATGTATGTAGTACATTTCAGTATTAAAATGAAAACTGGAGACAGTTCTGAAAACAGCCAGGGAGGAATGGTCCCATGCACCATTTGGAGCACTACTTTGAATGACATTGGATGCTTCAAGGGACCATGGAGAATTCAAGGAAGGTACACATTTTTCAATTGATAGAAATAAAGAGGTCTCAGAAGTGAATTCCATCTCCTGAAGAAATTAAGGGTAAATAAATCATTCTCAAATTAAAATAAAGCAAAACAAACAAAATATGGAAGCATGTTTTAAAATTACACTTTTCCTGAAATGAAGATTAAAATAAGTTCTTTAGAGAGAAAAAAGATTACATTTAAAAAAGGGGGGTGATCATACTGGGAAAAAAAAACAGAAAAAGCAGAAATGTAGTCGAACTTTTTAACATGATTTATAAGCAATATATTTGATAATGGAATAAAAATGCCAATGCCATCAGGTACTGGATATAAAGCTATTGAAATAGAGAAGGTACAGGGACCATACTGAAACTTAGGTTTCCATAAGTCTACTGAAGTGAGGCAATGCCATTACCATCGTATTGTGACATGTGACATTTATGAATTGTGATGTCCAGAACAAGCACTCCGAAAATACAGATTTAAAGAATTTATGCAGTATACGAAGAACCATATTCTGGAAGTCTATAAACAATCATGATGAGGTCTTGTGAAAACTATCCCAGTAAAGGTGAAAAGTTGACTAGTTAAATTGGCTCACCTAATATTCCAGTACTTAGGAGATAGATACAGGAAGCTTACCTAACATCAAGAATAACCTGCTGCATTTGTGACCTTGTCTCAAGAAAAATTAAAAAAAATGGACTGAAATTTGGAAAAGAAACAGATGAAATCATAGAAAACATCCAAGCTATGAAAATATCAAACATTTACAAACTCTGAGGATTCTGAATATACAGAATAAAATGTTTGGGACTGATGCCCGCCTCTCACTTTGGGTCTAGATGCCTTGTGTGCCCACTCAGGATCTGGAGGAAAGTAGCTGAGGCCATGCCCATGAGTGCAGCTCCCTTCTGGTGGTCCTAGAGCTCCGCCATGTTAAAAGTCTGAGAGAAGGGGAGGCAATAATCAGGGCCATGGCGATGACACAGCTTACTCTTTTAAAATGTGTTTTGCAGTAAAACGATTTTGGATACACAATAAAGAGAAATTCAGATGGAAAAGACCTCTAAATGGGTCACAGTGCTGGATAAATGTATTTAGGCTTGAGACAGAGAAGAAAGACAATATAGACAGTTATAAAAAGAAGTAAATGTTTTTTTAAATAAAACAAAGTCTTTAAAGAGACAGAGTACATACAACCATAGATTAAAAGTGTAAAGAAAAATAAGCCATATAAAGATGGACTGTACACAGAGAATCTAAATTATGTATTCTATTGTGTTTTTTTTTTCTTTTTGAATTTTTTGACTGCGATTGAGCTATGTACAGAGAAACATTTCATTGTATGGGCTGATAATGTAAAATTACATATATATTTTAAAGGTATCTTGATTTCAAAATTTGGGTCTATGTATATGTTACTTTGGAAAAAATGTTCTGCCTTTGTTTCCACAGAAGATGAGAACCTGTAGATTCTTTCCAGGCTAATGTGGTTTGATGGACTAAAGACCTCTGAAAAGCCTCGGAAAACCCCTAAAATTACTTCACCCAACAAAAATGAAAAAGCAGTTTGGAGAGAACTATGCTCAAATTTCCAAATATTATTTATAAATATTTGTTTATATTAAAAGGGGGATATGCTACAAAGATAAATACTCTGCATTTTTATGGATCTTGGTTTATTAATTAAAAATTAAGGTCAATTTTGTTGCATGTATATTTCTGCTCTTGATTAAGGTATTGTATTTGGGTGGCTCATTTAAAAATGTAATGTATAATTGAGAAATATAGGTTAATAAATAATTATCTATAATAGTCAAGCTTGTAGTCATGTTAGTTAGGTTTTCTAGATATATAGAGATATATTTCAGTGAAATAGTTATTCTTTAAGCCTCTCAAAGACTAATAGAATATGGCCATTTAAAATGTTTTAAAAACTTAGCACTTTTCATGACAATTAGACAGATCTGCTCCTAGAAGCACCAATCCATTCAAGATGATGATGGGTATCAAAGAGGCTCCTTGTGGAGTTTGCTAGCCATTTGGGCAAGAAACTGCTCTTCCTTGGACTTGATGTTATATTGTATGAACTGGACATGCAAGACTCACAGAAAAAATATTGCTGAACTTGCACAATGGTGAGACAGTCCTTCTCAGTTCCTACTTCATGAAAGAGTCTGTAGACATTCTGTAGGAATTTCAGAAGAAAGTGACTGACAAACTGCCAATGTATGTTGAACTGTCTTTAAAAATTCTGCTTCTTGGAAAAGTTTGACAGATACTACGGGCCTATAGGGTGAAAATGGATGTCACAGTATTACAGAAGAACTTTGGGTGATTGTCCAAGCAGTGAGATGTCTCTGTCAATTCTAGAGTTATTGAAGTTGCTTACAATGCACTTCCTATTTACCTAAGTAATATTATATTCTTCTGTATACTTTGATGGAGTTAAAAATTAGATAGTTACAATTATAGTTTTCCTTAGTTATGATACAAGTTAAAGCAGATATAATTACTATAATCCTTGCTTGATACCTGTTTTGTTATATGTAATTTTAGTACATTAAAGTTAAAACCTTCTTTTTTATTTAGAAAGAAAAGGGGAGGTGATGTAGGATTTCCCTCTGTATTCTGTGAATACTGATGTATGTTAAAGAAGCTGCTTTGGGCCTACTGCAATGCAGAATGAGGCAAAACAGGAATTTCAAGCAGATGGAGGTGGAGATAGTAGGTGCAGTCAGGGAGACACCATACAGACACCAGAGGAGACAAGAACCCTGGAACTTGCTGTTAAACCACAAGCCTCGTGGTTAAATACAAAATAATTTAATATGTAAGAGCTAGATTGAAATATGCTTAAGCTATTGGACAAACAGTATTAAAATTAATACAGTTTGGGCAATTATTTTGGGTCTGGGTGGCTGGGAACCAATGAGCAGTCTCCACCTACAGTATGATAAAAATGCAGGCTTCAATTTTATGTTGCTTTTTTAAAGATATAATTTGAAAGAGAAATAAAAAGTAAGTAAATAAAAATATATCATACAAGTTTTATTAAATTAAATTAAAATCATTCAATTAATTCAAATAGGATAGATCAATTCATGTATAACATAGCCTAGTCCATGTTTATACTTTACAAAAGATGTGTAAAATAGTATCATTGATAGATTATCTACAGAGAAAAATACAGTATTTAAGTTATAAGGTTTTATACTAACTGTAGTTTCAGGCATCTTTTGAGAGCCTTGTCAATTGATTTCCCAGAGAAAAGTGCAGATTACTCCATAATATAGACTACTTCACTGAGAAAAAAAAGAATGCAGCTCTATGTGTGCAAATGGAATATTTACCAAGAGGAAATTCCTTGTGATTTTCATCTCAACAAATCCAAAATAGTTGACACACTGAAACAAATCTCACTATAGTGAATTTAGCCTATACCAGAATAACAGCAGGCATATCTAATTTAGAAATTCAGTAATATTTTGTCAATAAATCATGCTTGTAAATAATTCATAAATTAAACATTGAAGCTGAAAAACTGCAGAAACTAAAATTAGGAAATGCAAAAACTCAAGAAAGGTGTAACTTTGCTCAGCTGTAGCTCTAACCATTTAAGAGGGTGATGCAAGAGGGTTACCTAATCTAATGAGAGTCTGACCTGTTTGTCCAAAGTATGAGCGCACATTGAAAGAAACACCTAATAAAAATATCTACTCTGAGAAAACTTTGATGGAAAAAAAATCTAGCAATTATCTAGATAAGAATCAGCAGTAATTTTACACAGAACATATTAAAATAATCTTTTTAAAATGTATGTGGATATTTAGCCTGCATGTAATGTCTCTGCCCTATGTATGTGCAGTTCCCACAGAGGCCAGAGAGGATGATGGATCCTAATAACTGGTACTGCAGAAAGTTGTGGATCTCCATGTTCTGGGAATTGAACCCAGGCCCTTTGTGCAAGTGCACTTAACAGCTGAGGAGTGACACCTTTCCAACTCTAATATATTTGTCG
>LOEQ01018049.1:0-10479 GCA_001685075.1 Bramus lutescens
TTAAGGGAGTTTTTCATATCCTCTTTAAGGGCTTCTATTGCTTTCATAATGCCAATTTTTTCTGCTTTTTCTGGATTAGGGTGTTCCATTTGTAGGTTCGCTGGGTTCTGATCTTATCATGTTGGTTTTCAGATTGTTGGAAGCATTCTTGCATTGACGCCTGCCCATCTCTTCCTACAAATTCTCTCTAATGGATCTTCTGGTACAAGATCAGGGCCCCTTGCTTTCCAGGGACCTTGCAGACATAAGGCCTACCTTGCTGCTGTCAGGCTATTGAAACAAAGGAACTCCTGCCCAGTTGCACTCACCACCTGGTCCCAGCACACAAATAGGCTGAGCTGGGGGATCTATATCCCCAAAGAAAGGAAGGGAGGGGGTGCCTGAATGCTAGCTGGGATGAGGTAGGAAGAGAGGGGCAGTAGCCAGGTTTAGGAGCCCCTGCAGAATGAACAGAAAGTTTAGGGGGTTAAGGAATATCTGTGCTCCATTTCTGTGGGTCACGAACACACTTACCCCTCTGATGGATCTTCTAGTACAGGATCAGGGCCCCTTGCTGGCCAGGGACCTTGCAGACAAAAAGACCTAAACTTAATTTCTATAGCCTGAACTTTCAGGGGTTTGTCTGCTTAGTTGGATAATGCCAGCTTTCTTACTGAGCAGTTGGACTGGGAAAAGAATACATAAAAAGGTTTAAATGATAGTTTTAGGCTGTTACAGCCTCAAGAAACAAGGATATGAGGCTGCAGAGATAGTTGTCAGTACAGTGGTTGCCAAGTAACTGTGGAGACCTGAGTTTGAGCCTCGGAAAATATGTGACAAAATCAGGCGTGGTAAGGCCCATTGAAATACCAGCACTGGGAAGCAGATATAGGTCCTGGGGCAGTGGGACACTGTGTAGCCAGTCTCACCATCCCGGTAAATTCTAGGCCAGTGAGAAACCCTGTCTCAAAAAACTAGTGAATGGCCCTCCTGAGGAATGATTCCTGAGGGACACACACACGCACAGAAACACTCACATACACACATGCACACAAAGTGTAAATGAGTCTGATATGTTGAACAAATGAACAATGAAAAGTAGACTAGGTTTATTGAATATTCTCATCAGTATTCTATGACTATCACCTTTTCCCTTTATCAATTAATTGCTCATGGTAATCAATAGGCATAATAAATAATTTTTAAACTCAAGTGATATGAAACATCAGATGCTTATTGTCCATGCCAGAAATCACTGTGGATGAGGAACTTCTTAGAAGATTATCTTCAAGTAGTGATTAATGAGTCCATGACTGTTACTTCTTGGAATCCTTTTGTCTTATACATATGAACTCCAAAATTATCACCCAACAGAATATGGTCAGTACTACATGTCATCCAAGCTAGGCTCTAGGAAGCAGATTTTCATCCTCTGGCCTCCATGCAGAAGCATGATCTCTAGCTTGTAGGGTGTAAAAGAGTCCATAAAAATAGTCATTCTTTGGATCCATGAAGAAGAAACTATAATGTGTCTGCCTGATATAAGCATCATTGCACTTGACTAATATGTAGCAGGATGTTTAAAGGATGGAGTTGAGATAAGATTTGGGCACATGGATTTCTCAGCCTTTGAAGATCATATTGTATCTTATTGAAATGAATGAAATAATTCATTGGAAACCACCAACATAGTTTGAGAAAAATAGTCTTACCATTTATTTATCAATTCAATGAATGTTTGCATCTACCAGGCACTAAGGTTACAAAACTTTATATCTTGGCCCATTACCATTTCTAGTGCTTCTAACCAAATGAGTAATGAATTTATTTTGATACCAGTTTTCTCATGGGATCATCTTACCATGAAATTAAAGATGCTATACTTACTGCTTTCTCTTTCAGAAATTGTCTCTTAAAATCTAATATTTGCAGCTGAGTGGTAGTAGCACACACCTCTCCAGGAGGTAGAGGCAGGCAAATCTCTGTGAGTTCAAGGTCAGCCTGGTCTACAAGAGCTAGTTCTAGGACAGCTAGGGCTGTTGTACAGAGAAAACCCTGTCTCCAAAAACAGATAAACAAACAAAAATCTAACATTTGCACTGCCACATTTAAGTACATTTTCTTTTCCACATTTCTCAATCTACTTAACGTTAAAATCATAGTCATCATTATCTCAATCAAAGCACACAACCAGAACCAAGTATGGCAGCTACCATCTGTAACCCCTGAACTTCGAAAACTGAGAAAGGTGAATTCCCGTGAGTTCAAGATCAATTTCCCTAACAAGTTCCCGGATACCCAGGACTAGAGAGTGAGACTCTCTGTCTGACAAAATTAAACTGAACCCACATAAAGCAAAACAAAACTAAGTCCACAAGTAGATATTCTTCAGTCTACTTCTGTATAGGATAATTTATGTGTTTGTTCATATCATAATTGATACAGTCCTTTGTTTAGTTATTACACAATACAAAAAATAACCTATAGAGAGTCCTGGTTCATTCACACAATTGTCTTTAAGAGCCTTCACAGTTTTTATAATTTTCATAGTTTCTTTCATGTCCATTATGGGCTTTACAGACATATGTTCATGCATATATGTATTACAAAGGTTTTTATGTCATGAAACCACAGAAGTTAGACACAGAAGTAAGTCTTCTATCTCATTGTTTCTATTTCCCATGAAATACAGTATTCGCTGCTGGAAGATGCCCTGATAACTTACTCAAGTTATTTATTTTCAAAATCAGATGTAGAAGATATCAGTTTTATGATACTGAAAAGTTATGCTTGAACTTTTGTTTTTCCTACTATCTTTCTTTTAATTTCTCTATTTTTAAGATTAAAAAGTGATTACTAATTCTATTTAGGATAGAACACAAGTTTTCAGAGTGGGGAAAACTGATACTCTAGCAGGAAGTTTATTTTATTCTCAGTAAAATTAATATGAAGATAGGAATATGATGGCCATATGCATAGAACTATTTCAAATGGATTCCCTCACGTCGGCTACATTCCTGTTCATCAAATAAAAGCAAAGCAGTCAGACAATTAAAAGAAATTTACATATTGATAGAAGGGAGTTATGAAATAAAATTTTAGTTTGAAATCTGATTCTCCCCTTCTACATGTGTTCTACAGAACATATTAGCTTCTTCGTCATTCTAATTTGTCATTTGTCTAATTGTCTAATATCTTCCCCTAATTAACATGGGTTAATGCATAACTCATGTTTCTATGGAACATTAGTTGATATTCAGTGAGGGAAAAATGAAAGGGGGGTTTATATTAAAATATCTTCAAGTCGTGTTGAATATAATAGAATTATTTTTTTTTAAATCTAAGGCTTTACGGGAATGCAAAGAAGTATGTTATGCCTTGCGGGTTTCTTCATTAAGTAGGTTTTAGTTTGGATATATTTTCCTTCATTTGTAGAATATTTGACAGACTCATATTTCCAGTCCTTTCAGAAAACTGGGCTTTCCTCAGTTGTGCTACTGAAGTCTTGGCAGTTGGAGGGAGGCCCATGGACAAGCTCAACCAATTCCAAATAATGAAGTCTACCCTTTATCTGTACTGTGGACTCATTTGTCTGTGAACAGATGCTCTACAAACAGTACATTCAATAAAAGCCTCACAGACTGAGAATGTATTTCAGATGGTAGAGTGCTTGCTAGCTACAGAATGCCTTGGATTCCGTACCTAGCACCATGGAAAGTTAGTGGGGTAGCACATGCCTGTAATCCCAGCATATAGGAGATGGAGGGGGCCTGGTCCAAACTTCAATGCCATGTTGAACATCTCATCTTATATTTGAAATATTCTTCTGTTGGGAGGTTTAAATCCAGACTTAAAAAGCTGTAACTATTAAAATTTGCCTCTTGAATGTAAAAATAATTGCTGAACTCAGGAAAACCTTACTGGAGTAAAAGAATAATTTTATTCAAGGACAGTCTGTTCCCAGAAAAAAGTTCCTAAAATTAGCAATACTAAGATTAATTAAAGTAGATTTAAATAATAATATATGTGTATGTTGAAATCAGTCATTTTAAAATAAATTAAACCAGCAATTTTTCTCATATATAATAGAATGTGAACTAAATTATTTCATAGAGCTTTTACAATTAGAAAAATAATTACATAATATTCAGTGATAATTCTAAGAAAACTGGATTATGCAACAAAATCTTGTTCTTCCCTAATACTGAACAATACAATTATGACAAGACATTATATCCATTTATTAACTTCTGTAAGTCATTTCATACTCAAATGCTTGAGCTAAATTCTGAAATATCCTTTACAGGCTCATGATTTTTCCATTCATGTTACAGTTTGTAGTCCTGTTTTGAAGTGTGAGGAGCTTTGGAATGTGGGACCCACCTGTAGCCCTCCTGTGGTAGGCTTTTGAAGGTTGTACCTGCCTTTGGTACCATCTATTGCGTTTGCGTTTTGTCTTCTCCCAGCATTCCCTTCCCACAGTGATGCGTAGCATCCTCAGAACCGTGAACGATTCCATCAGATATGTGGTTCGCAGTATATGGTGTATCTTTTATATACTCCCATTTATCAAAACTTCCTGCATTTCATCTAGGATGTTTTTGATATGAGTTAAATTGTATTCATGTGGTTCTATCTGTGTAATTAAAGATTTTCTTATATAACTGTTTGGTCTTTCATTTCTTGTATTGTAATGTGGTGTTTGAATCATGTATTTATTGATGAGAGATCAGCTCACAGGACAATGGATATTTTACCAGTTCTGAATAGATGGGTGCTTTGAACAATTTTTCATAAGGTGATGAATAATGAATATTTGAATGACAAGAAAGCCATTAAATGAAAATCCATGTCAATGAGCCCTATAAATGCCATTCATCTACTCTTTTTTCCCTTCTACTACTTAGTTAAGTAGTTTTTTTTGTTTCATTTATATTTGGTGTATCTGTGCATGGTTACTGTTGTTGTGATAACCACCATGACCCAAAGAAACCTTCGGGTATCATTTCATGTCATTTTCCAGGTTACAATCTGAATGCAACTGCCTATGCCCTCTGATACCAATTGTCAATTAATAAAATCCCCACAGACTGATATGATGGAGGAAATTCCTCAGCTCACAGTCACTCTTTCCAGATACGTCAAATTGGCCACCAAGATTACCCATCATACCCTGGCATGAGGGGCTACATGTATTTGTGTGTACTTGGAGGCAGGATTTAGTGTCAGATATCTTTCCCCACCATTTCCTACCTTGGATGTTGAGGTAGGGTCTCAGTTGATTCAAAACATCACCTATGAACTAGTTAAGCTAGTCAATATGTCCTGACATTCCTCTGTCCCCACCTCCAAAATTATAAGGTACATATGGTCCACCATATTATTCTGGCATTTACACAGACACTGAGGATTTGAAGTCAGGCCTTTCTCTTTGGATGGCAAATGCTTCACCCCCTAAGCCACCTCACTAGTTATGAAGTCCATATTCATTTCAATTGGATTTCTGACTTTTTGCAGGCTTCCTCATTTTTCTGTTCAGCTTTTGATTCATCCTTGACTTGTGAACTAGATTTCTACTCTAAACATGAGACTGCTTCCCTGGGGCTCTAAAGTTTCAGTCTTAAGATTAGGTATGAATTTTGCTCAGTGATGCATGGTCTTTCACCTACCCCTACTGCTGATCAACAGTATTGAACAGAAAAATAGACAACCAGACAACATGGTAAATTCCTGTCTTTAATCTGTCTTTTGTTTTTTAACAGTGACCTCCTAAGCATGTTGTTCTTCTGGAAAACACCCTATAAGATAAATCTTAAATTGATAAGATACTAAGTTATTTTCTCTCCATATATTCATTCCCAGCTGTCTTCTCTCCTCCTTTCCTTTCTATATCCCTTCATTGGGGACCTCCATGTTTATCTGTGGAAATAGTTATTTTCTTTCTCTTGTGTTCCAGAGTATCCCCCATCTCCTCCCAAGAGTCCTTTCAAATGATTTGTAGATATAAATCCTACTTGGCTTATAAGAACTTTGAAAACTTCCCTTACTGGATTCACCAAGCCACTCAATCAATGAACTATTAATAGCCCTGTCCATTACTTCAAAGAAGTTTCTGCTTTGTTCTGAATACAGTTGTTGATCATTAACAATTATAGGTGCATTGTTCTTGATAACACACATTCCTTGTTTTTGACTGAGTGTTAAGATGATGTCAAAACACTCTCTCTCAATGTAATTATTTGATTGGTGTTGATATTTCTAAAACAATATCAGCTTATATAACTATAAATTATAATATTTCAAATTTCTACTCTTATAATCTTTTGTGATTAATTGCTTGATAAATTTGAATTTGAGTTCTTAAAGAAGAAAGAAAATTTTTGATTCTCGTTTTCTCTATTTAGAACTATTATAATCCTTTTTCTGCTCAATTTTTTTGTAGTAGCTATGTTTGACAGGAATGCAGGAAAAAAGAATAGTTTCTTTGTCTTTCAAGACTGAAGCCTTTGTATACAGTCATGCTATGTTTACTTGGAATCATGAGTAAATTTTTTGTGAGTATATGGATGTGTGTGTATGTATGTGGGTGTACTTGTGTGTATATGCTGTGTGTTGATTAAATGCTGTATTGTGACTAAGAATTTATGGGATACCTTTTTGCCAGCTTCTACTCTATTTCTACCCATATCACTTTCAAGCTATTATGTATAAATACTGATTTTGTAGAAGCATAGGCATGGGTTTCCTACTGTAATAGTGATTGTTTGGTTTAGTGTTAGCCAGTGAACCAAGTGCTATGGTTCTGAGTTGTTGCTCATAAATTCTCTGAAAATATCTGTGAAATTTCTGTGTATCATTTGACATTTCACCAGTTATCAAGGTAGTGTGAGTGAATGAGTTTATCCTAAATGTATTTAATTTAAATTTTAAGTAATTTACCAATGATAGGAAAGGAATGAATTATCATAGGTAATGTGCATGATACTTCCATCTCATCCTTTACCAAAGTAGATGTAGATGATTTCACCAACATTTTGTTCTGCTTAAAGTTCAGCTAGTGAACTAACTCAACCAACCCAAATCATTACTCCAGTCACACATTTATTTCTTCTCACAAAATACTTTACTGAACATTTCCTGGGGGTTCTCCATGTGCAGACTCTAAATATTCAACTATAGAAGCAAAGTAGACACAGTCCGTCCATGTACTTTTTGGTAGTTTTATTTTTATTTTTGAACAGGCTAGAAATTGAACTCATAGCTGCATACTTGCTTTGAAAAATATTTTTCCATCAAATTAGCCATGATTCACATTTTGGAAAGTGTAGAAAATAAAGTTATTAAATGTTAAATAGTCATATAAATGAATATAAAAGTGAAAGTTATAATTCTTATGTGACATTATGGGAAAATATATTAATTGTCATTAGAAAGGTTTTCCTACATACCATCTGAACTAAAGCTGGATAAATATGCTGGCCAAGTAATAGAGGAAGTAATGGATATAGGGGAATTCCTAATGCTATTATATGTATCATTAAATTTTAGCTTACAAGTACAGGACATAATTAAAACAGTGTTATGTTAATTTGTTTCTTTTTAAATCCCCAGTCTATCCCATGTCTTTTTCTTTTCTCAAAGAAATATAAAACATGAAATTATTACTTCAAAATTTGCCTGGTCCCTGGTCCTGGGCAGGATAAGATGCTACAAGGTGAAACTCTTAGAAAACAATCATTGTAAATAACTCTTAGGATAACCCGAAGTTCCTATGAAGATATCTTCTTGGTGCCAGTTACTAGCAAGAATTAAAGAACCTCCTAGTGATTGTAGTAAACCAATTTGTACCAGTCACTAAGTTTATGAACTAGGCAAGTTGTCCAGCCTTTCTTTGTTATTGTCCCTCAACTGTCAGTAATGATTTCATTATTATCTGCTTTATAAATTTTGGTAAAATTTTCATTGTAATCTGGGGTATTAGCTACTTTTTTCACTTTTGTAGTCAAATACCTGATAAAAAAGTAACTTAAGGGAGGAGTTTTTATTTTTAACTTATTGGTTGAGGAAATACAATCCACCATGGCAGAAAAGTGGTAGTTGCAAGAGGGTGACTCAACTGGTTACACCGCCAACAAGCAAGGAAGCAGAGAGGTGAGAGAAAATGAGGTCAGACCACTCCACTCTCAGGAACCCTCTACCTCTATCAAGGTGCCACCTCACAAAAGGAATACAGCTTTCCATAATAGCACTCTGTTCTTGGGGACCAAGTGTTCAAACACATGAACCTTTGGAGACATTTAACATTCAAACCATAGAGCATATATTCAAACTCAACATTGTGTCTCCATGTAATACCAGACATTTTAGTTAAATGATATATTTTCTCACAGTTACTAAATCAGACATTTTGTGATAAAATAAAGGTAATTAAATAATGGTGAGTGCTGATAACAGATTTTTGTTCAAAATAAATTGCAGCCGATAAAACTTTTTATTAAAAAAGATCAGACATTGAAGGAGAGGATAATGATACTGTGAAACTGATAAAAAATATGCTTGATAAAATGACACCTTGAAAACTGGAAATCAATAAACTTTTGTTAATTACTAGTTTTTGGAAGGGAGAGTTGAGTGTTTGTAATAAATATAAATGAAAGATTTTAAAAAAATATTTCCCTTGGAACAAGGAGGCAGATAAATGCTCATAATGTTGTGTCTTTGGTTGAAGTATTTCTCAAATGTCCTTGAAAGTTCCCAAAGACAATCTTTCCTCAGGAAAGTATTTCTCCTGTGGGTAAATAATGTTCTTGACTGAAAATGAAATGCAGTACATTGCAACTAGCTGATAGCAAGGCTAAAAGAAGTTCAGGGAAAATGTCACATTGCAATCTTGAACTAAAGTCTCTGTTTCTAAATTCACATAACTTCTTAAGAGATGGCTTTCACATTCATTCAAAATAACCCAGAAAGGTGTTTGGACTGCTCTCTACTTATCTATTACTGAGATTTATTTAAAATTATTATTGCAATGAGAATATCTTACCTTAAATTATGTATAGCTTAGCTGCTCAATTGATAAGTTAAAGTTTCTTTTACTAGAAAATAGTTCCTCTTAAGGAGTCTTAGAGTAATGATATTTAAGGTATTTATTGGCTTTTGGAAAGAGCTTTGTGCTTTCCAAACTTCTTTATATGCATTCCTGTGAGACAGCTGCAGTAAATTCTATTATTGGTATTTTAATAGGAGAATAAATGGAATCCAGGTTCAAGAGACTAAGGTTGAAAAGTGATCATAAGTTTGAGGATAGCCTGGACCACATAGTCTGTTCAAAGTCAACCAGGAATACATAGGGAGGACCTATCAAAACAGTACCATCCACCACATCTAATAACAGCAACAATAGAAGAATCAGAAATGTAAGCTGTAAAGAAAAACTATTTGGTCAAGGTCACTGTCCTAATGAGACATACATTTCTTCACATACATGACTTCGTGTTTATAAGGGAAAATAGCTAAGAAAACTTAAGCTCTAGTTCATTTGTGCCTAAGAATTGTTGCCTATCACTTTGAAGCTACAATAGAAAATGAAGTCATTGATTTTCTAGTATCCCCTTCACTCTTTTTAGCTTCAAGAGAGCATTTTTAGACTATACATATTCCACTTTGATAAAAAAAAACCTAACTATATATTCCTCTATTAAGTGTCACTTTTAATACTGCCCAAGATACTTATTGATGACAGATTTATTTATTTAAAAGTACTGTTTCCACCTCCTCCCCTCCTGGTGGAAATTTTTAATAATAAATAAATAAATAAAAAGAAAACTCACCTAGGAAAAGCAGTAGATCTTACTCTCAGTTGTGACAGGTTCTTAAGTTTAGACTGCATAACTATTTTAGGAGGCATCTGTAGTATATGGGAAAGGATGGAACAGAACTTGATCATTCAGTACTGAAAGCTAAGGGTCATCATTGCAATCATTACCATGTATAATTCTATTCCTTAGTCCAATAAGGAGGGCATAGTTGCGATGTTTCATTTTCCTGTGACTTTTCTTTGATTGACAAGCTCTTCCATGTGGTATATGAGTGTCGCTCTCCCCACATACTACTCTGATCTTCTCAGTGTGATCAAAAGGCCTTCCCTGTTTGAATCTTCAAATTCAGCTATCCCTTACCCCAGCTTTCCTTCCCTACTCAGCTTTGCTGTCTGTATGCATATGTTACAATCATATCTGTTTATTACCTGTTTCTATTTTATTGTGGAGCTTATGTGTTCTCCAAAGACATTGTGTCGAAGGCTTGGACACCAGCCTATGGTGGTGATATTGAGAGGTGGTGAAAACTTTAGGAGGCGGGGCTTAGTGGAAGGAGCATAGGTCCTTGTCACCAGAACCTTGAAACCTGGGAACCTCTGCTTCTTCCTCCCTCTCCTGGCTGTTTTGCAATGTGCACTCCCTGCCAGCATATTTTGCCCCATCACAGATCCCTAAGCAGTAG
>LOEQ01018052.1:0-10479 GCA_001685075.1 Bramus lutescens
GCATACGCAAGCAGCTTACGATCATTGCATGATCTGGCCTTAGCCAATTATGGAATTGTTTATCACAGAGAGCACTCGCTTTCGGGATCATGACGGGCGGAAGCCAGCGCCATCTTTAAGGTGCGGCTCCACGCAGCTCACCACAGTGGGGGAAGGAGTAAAGGGGAGGGGGAGGAGAGCATGGGGGAATAGGATGGTTGAGTTGAGGGAGGGACAAAGAGGGGCAGCAAGATATTTTCACAGCAGGAGCCATATTGGGGTTAGGGAGAAACCAGGTACTAGGGAAATTCCCAGGAGTCCACAAGGAAGACCCCAGCTAAGACTTTAAGCAGTAGTAGACTGGGTGCCTGTATTGGCCTTCCCCAGTAATCAGATTGATGACCACCCTAAGTGTCATTATAGAATCTTCATCCAGATGCAGACACCCATAGCTAAGCACTGGGCCTACCTCCCAGAGTCCAATCAAAGAGAGGGAGAAGGGATTCTATGACCAAAGGGGTCAAGATTATGATGGGGAACCCACAGAGACAGGTGACCTGAGCTAGTGGGAACTCACAGACTCCGCACTGACAATTGGGGAACCTGCACATTGAACTAGTCCCTCTGAATGTGGGTGACAGTACTGTGTCCTGGGCAATCTGTAGGGCCACTAACAGTGGGACCAGATTTATCCCTAGTGCATAAACTGGATCCCATTCCCTATGGTGGGATACCTCGCTTAGCCTTGATGCAGGGAGGAGGGTCTTGGTCCTATCTCAACTTGATATGCTAGACTTCCTTGACTCTCTATGGGAAGCCTTACCCTTTTGGAGGAGGAGTAGATGGGAGGTTGGGTAGGGGGAAGGTTGGGGGAAGCAGGAGGAGAGGAGGGAGGGGGAACTGTGGTTGGTATGTAAAATGAAAAAAAATACTTCTAAATAAAAAAGACCTGAAGAAAAGAAAATACCATGCTAAATGAAAGGAAAAAAATATTTTTATCATCATCATAACCACCGCCATCATCACTGTGTGTATGTGTGTGTGTGTGCGTATGTGTTTCTGTGTGTGTATCTATGACAAGCCTAAGGGAGCATGTGCCTACTGCAGTGCATGTGTAGAGGTTACAAGGAAACTTTATGGAGTCTTTCTACCTTTATGTGGGTTTCAGGGATTGAACTCAGGTTTCCAGACTTGCAAAACCACTGCCTTTATCTGCTTAGCCATCTTGCCCCTCTGAACTGTTGTATTTCTGAACTATAATCTTTCCCCTGAGTAAGCCCTGGGTTGCTCATTCACATTAAAATATTGCAGATAAATTCCTATGACATACTTTTGTTTTGTATGTGAATGAATTCTGTACTTTGTAAAACAGAGAATAGCCCCATTGTGTCAGTCCTATAGGTAGCATAAAACAGTAAGATTTAATAGAAATTATGCATAATAATCTTGATATATGTTTTGTTTTGTTAGGACTAGAGTTTGTGTTTGTGGTTACCTTGCAAGGTCAATGGTCCTTGAATTTGTTTTTATTCTATAAGTTTTCTAGTATAGATATCTATAAGAATATAATTTATATTCTTAGTCATTGTAACAACAAATATTCTTGCCATGGATCGGTTGGTATAAATGTCACCTGATCTTTCAAAGTCTTGTCTTGAGTTCTTTTATTCTCTAAAGCAACCACAGATAATAATTTAACTTCACATGATATTGTAGGACATTGGTAATACCTTATTTTCCATTGATTAGGAGTTCATATGGTGTTCAAGACCAAAACCAATTCAAACTGGAATCTCCTATGATCACTCTGAGCATTGAGTGCTATTATCCATTAGGATATTCAATCAGAAAAAGGCAGACCACTGAAAGAATAAAGAATTTTAAATAGTGTGTTAGGATTGGATATGATGGGGAAAAGATTTGAAGAAAATGGAGTTTTTCCATGGTATTATGCTGGTGGACTGCACCCTAGTCAGAATTAATAACTAGTGTAAGAGTCTTCCTTGTGGAAGCATGCTTAGTCCAGTTACAGAACAACAAAATGCTGGTATAGATGGAGCCAGAGATCATAGTGAAAGCTATGTGTGCTCATACACAGCACACAGAACCTTGGAGCTCTGGAAACAGCCCTGCTTTAGTAACTGAAAGGCCCTGAAAGAACTTAGCATGGGGAGACAATGGTACAGGATAAAAAGGGCTTCGCTGTTTTAAATATACTTCTCTGCTTAGCTCTGTCCTATTCATGTACTAATGAATATTCCTCACATAGCATGACCAGAAAACTGTTATTTCCTGTTTTTATTGATAATTTCAGTTGGACCTAGAACAGATAATGGTTTTCTCAAAGTGTGAGAGAGCTGTTATTAGGCTTGGACCTATTTCTCCTCTCTTAGTTAGGGAAGCCTGGAGGCCACAGTTCCGAAACCCAAAGTTCTACCCTTGCTCACACACACAGGGTAATTCAATTCCTCTTTCTGCCCTCTAAAGAATATTCTCTACATTTTGATAACAGTGCTTCTCATAAATACTCTTTCCTTCCTGAATCAAAGCAACTTGGAAAACTCTTCAGGAGTAAAGACAAGCAAGAAAAAACGATGTAGTTTGCAGATGGTTGAGTGTGATTAGAATTCATAGATTTCTTCATAGAATATGCTTTAAAAGCCATAAAGGAAGGTATAAGGGATTAACAATTTTCATGGTATTTTAATAAATTTAAATGAAAACATAGAACTGAATGTTGCCATCTATTACCACATATTCAAAGAGTATGGACTTATTAAATATACCTAGTATAACTATCACAACCTGAAAATATTTTCTTAAGTAATTACAAGTTGTATATATGCAAACTTCTTATAAACACATAGTTTTTATGAATATGTGTCAAACCAGGCAATTAGTGACCTTTTATAGCCTTAATGGATATCTTTTTGATCTTTGTTTGGCCTGAAGGGAATTTACTCCAATCTTATTATTCTGCATGGCTAGAGTCATGCTTGATTTCCTTAACTTTTGGCACATGGTCAAAGGCAAAGGAAGCTGACTGTTCTGTTAATTGTTACCATTTTATTTGATGGAATAATTGTCCAGTCACCACTTAGAGGTTTTCTGAGGGAATTATGCAGTAACAAAAATCCAGTTCAGATTCAGAGCCTAGCGCTGTTTTCACATTTATTTTGTGTTTCTTGGGTTTGATATCAAGCCTTCTGGAATATGGTGCACAATGTGAGGAGGGAAGCTCTTTGAAGCTGGTCAGGTACCTGTTTCTAAGAGATTGCCAGACACCAAAGAGAATGTGAATTGACTGCTGGGTTAGAAATGTCAGCACACTTATCTTGGGAGGTGGAATAATAGAGCAGTCTACAGAAGCACTGAAGATAGATTAGATTAGATTCCATAGAAACTGGGGTTGTTGCTTTCCTTTGGATAAATGTAAAATACCAACACAAGATGCTCGTTTTAAATTCACTTTTTCTTTCTCAGAAGAGAAACGTAAAACACTAGTCAATTATTTTTTATATTTCCCTCAAACTCTTTTAGTTTTTTCTCCTGATACTTCAAATAAAAAACCTGGGATATTTTAGCCACCTGTTTAGGTGGCTAAGTCAGTATTTGTGAAGAGTGAAAAAAGACTCGGTCTGAACTTCACCATTAGAGGGTAGACTGGATTTGGGGGAGAAGTCAAGTAAACGCTGTCAAATATGCAAGCACGGTCATCTTAAAGCTGGCACCATTGAAGGAGACCTCCACACGCTTTCCTCTGCAGGTCTGTGCTGACCTTCAAGGAAAGGGGCTTATTATATTTTCACTATCCATTTATTCAGTTTCCTCTTATTATTTAAACTTATGAACTTAAAAATGTCTCCCTGTTAAGTCTTGGTTTATCCCCGAACTTTGAGCAAATGATGTCAGTTTGCCTTAAAAGGCCCTAAAATACTAGTGTGTGGGTCTCAGGGGCAGCAGTCCCAGCAGAATGGAGGGTCCTGGGTGAACAAGGCAACACTATATCTACTAAAAAATACAAACAAAAGCAATAACAACCACTTATGGCAAGAATCACCTCAGAGAGGTCTTGGAAAATTCTATTGAACTTCCCCAATGTCAAAGCCAGGAGTTATGGTTTTCAAGTGTGTTTTGGGGGTGACTGCCTACATTGAACTTGAATCCCAAACTTCACATTCACATTCCAAGGCTGGATGTGTTCTCATGTATCTTGAGTATAATTATACCAGCTCTACATATTCATAACTTTGAAAAGAAAATGACACATATCAAGTTTTCTCATGACACTTTACATTTGATAAGCACTTACATGTTTTAAGAATGAACATTTTAAACATTATATTCAAACAGTGAGATACTTAGTACAATTGCTAGGTTGAAACATGCACACAAAGCTTCTTAGACGTCACTGAGCGGTTGTGTGACAAGCCTGTATATTTCAGTTTTAATTTTAAATTTAACCCTTGAAATCATTACATTCATTTTTGATAGTGCTTTATTTGTGCACTCATATCTGTATCTGGTTGCTGATTGTTTATTGGAGTTATTAAAGTAAGCTCAAAAATATATGACTTGGTGTTTTAGACATTCGAAATTGGCAAACAAACAGGTATCTGTGGTTTGGGCTTCAAGGAAGACATGAGGCCCAGAGACTAATGGCATGATAACCCACCACAATTTACCATCAAGGTAATTATTTTAGACAGATAGTTTTAACAACCCACTCAAATGTTTGGAAAGACAAAGTTTTAGGGTACAACTCATTTCCAGAAGGTTTGTGGTTTTGTGGACAGATAGTTGTAGCAACCAAAGGAGATGATTTGTAAGGAACAGAGTCTGGAAGACACATCTGCATTTTCAGATGTTCCCTCTTTTGTTCTGGGTCCCAGAAATGTGCCTACATAGGAGAGAAAATCATACATAGCCCAAAACTGGAGAAAGGGAAATATCACAATATATTCCAAAGATAAATTCATAAGGGAAGAAGTTATAAGACCACGAAAGAAGACTGCCAAAAAATACTAATATACATTAGATATAGATATATCTATATAGATATAGATTTCTAGAACTTGTCTAGAAAGGGACACATACATGCATGTGTGCATCCATCCATGCATGCATCCATCCATATATCCATCCATCCATCCATCCATCCATCCATCCATCCATCCATCCATCCATCCATCCATCCTTCCAAGTGTCACTACCTCGTTTCTTTCTAGAATGACTTTGTTACCTAAGCACAGAAAACCAGAGCTCTGTTCTTGGAAGTATGCATGCTGTCTGTCGTCTGGCTCATCTGTAACTAGCTCATGTTCCCGGACCATTATGCAGACTCCTTTTCTGGCCAGAGACTCACAGGTTTGCGTCTTCTCTGATTCATATATATATATATTTCAACACGTCCTTTTGTAACTCGACTTACATTCTTACACTTGAAATATATTGTGATATTCCTCCCTGGCCCCTTTTCTCCCAATGAGAAAACAGGAGGAGAACTACATGATACAAAATAAAGCAATGACTGTGACTTGTTCTTTGTACTGCAGTGGGAAGCAGCTGGCTTGGGGACTTGGAGATACCAGTGTCTGGCTTATAATTATATATATATATATAATCGTTACCTAAATAATTCAGGTAGCAAGTTACAGAGGCAAATGTGCGTCTTTCCTTCTGCATTAGAAGATATTTCTAGTGTTTTACAATTTACTTTTTTTAATGTGTGAACAAAAAAATTAAAGAGGATTGCAAGAATTTTCTTTGTCCTTTAAGGTCCTAAATTTGACTGCAACCTACTTTAGCACTCAAAACACTTAGTAATCAAAATTAAATAATGATTCTTTTTTTCTTTTGAAGTTATTTTTTTTTTGGATTTGACCAGATAGCCTTTTCTGCTCAGTGTCTTGGAGGGAATTTCTGAAAGTTTTCATTCAACAAAGGGATATTTCTTGAGCAAAGACTTCCAAATCTTTCTATTCTTTGAGGTTGACTACCCATCAATCACTCTTGTGGGAAAATCAGTCATTTGCTCTTTTGTTTTCACAGCAATACAGGTGTTGGTTGCCTTTGCTCGGCATTGTATTTTAAGGCTTCCTCAATCTCTTGGAAAACCTCTGTGCTGTTTCTGTGTGAAAAAGGTGTGCTGCAATTGTTAAATGACAGACCCTGGACACTTAGGACATTTTTCTGATTCATACTTTGTGCTTGTTGTATATGATCCTAAAGATTTTAAAGAATAAGTTGAAGACTCAGTATTTTTTTTTTGTACTGGCTGATATGTTGGTACGTTTTGTTACATTTATATTCCCTCTTTCTCAGATTGAGTGTCCCTACCCAATAATTGCCCTTTTGTCTCCCTCAAGTACCTAGAACTACAGGGCTTTACACAGTTAGGAAAATGGGGGACGTAGGCGCCATAGCAGCCTTCACCACAGGACATGGATTTAGGAATATTCATCCACAGAGGTATAAGGTGAGCTTATGAAGCTTGACGTGGTGGAGGCAGATTTGGAATTTCTGCGGGAGCAGCTGTTGGCACTTGGGTCTCTGGGCACCGCCCTTTTCTTCCGGCTGGACTTGGTTGGGTCCCCGTCATTGGGGTCAAACAGCACGGTGACCGACTCCATCCTGCTCACGGTGTACAGGCTGCTCTGCCGCGTGGGATGAAACCTGGTGGTCTTGAGCTCCAGCTCGTCGTAGGTGGAGACTTGGATGAAAGGACACCAGCGAAATGCTCTCTTGAAGCCCGCGCGGAATCTGAGCGGTAGGAAAGAAAAGTTGTTTTCAAGTGGGCATTCCCTTCAGCTGCCTTCAAAAAGGATATAGGCTAACGCTGGTTTTGAATTTAGCCAAATTCTACAGAGGCTTAAGTCTGTGCTACAGAATCAGTTCAGTGAGTTCTTGTTAAAAAAAAAATCATTTCCGTCAATGGGGAGATAATTCATCAAATTGGAAAAGCATGGGGTTATCAACGTGGGAAACTGCTTGTTGGCAATGATCTTATACATTTGCATAATTAATTGCATGCGGTTGGCAAGTTAAAATATTTAAAAATGGCATACTATATTTCAAGTTTTCCAGAAACAATTGCACATTTACGAATTAGACTCATTTAATGTTAGAATTAATTGTTAATATTTATGGTTTTACTTAATCATCTATAAATATGTGAAATCCTTCTCATTGTACATCATTAAATGAAGTTGATTTAAAACAGATTTATTGCTTGTACAGTGGCTTAAATTGAGGTATGGCTTATGCAATTAGTTTATAAAGAATGAAGTATTTAACCAGCTTAAGGCACAGGTCTCTTGGTGTCTTCCCAAGCTAGGAAGTTAGTATTTACATCTACATAAAGAACCATTTCTATTGGTCTATAAAATCCACCGGTTTATTGAGAGAATTGTCAACCATGTGGAATTTTGCCTTGCTCCTCTTTGTGTTCAGTGTCCTGACAAAGTGGGGTTTGGTTTTTGAATTTTTATTTTTTTAAAATATGGAGGGCACAGTTAACCTTCTTCACAGTATTACATTGGTTCATCAAGGCTCCTGCTTTATTACAGTAAGACAAGATCTCACTTTGCATCCTTTGCTCAATGCAAATTCACAATCTCCCTGTCTCAGTCTTTTAGACTGTGGAGATATCAGGCATGTGCCACCACATAGAGCACAACGATGATTTGTCTTTAAAAAGATCTTTTGCTTGACTTCCCCAACATTCTCACTAATCATCCCATGGAAACGACACCCTCTCTGTCTCTCTGCAAGACTGTCTGGGCAGGACAGGAATTCTCCTTGCTTTGCCAGTGTTATCCATTTTGAAGGATATTGATAGGAATACTTTCTGAGCTGAGCCCATCATGTATACCGTTATATCCCCTCTCATAGAAAGTGTATTTTATTTCTTTTAAGAACTCTCATGTCTTTGGGATTGTGGATAAGCCTTCACTCATGAGGATTTCTTTTACAATGCTAGATACAATTCTGAAGGTTTTAAGGGGAGAAGTTGTCTTTTGTAAAAAACACCCAGTGAAAACCTCTAGTGCAGTGATTCTTGACCTATGGGTCATGGGAGCTTTGGGGGTTTAACTGCCCTTTCACAGGGGTAGCCAAAGACCATTAAAAACAGATATTTACATTACAATTCATAACAGCAGCAGAATTACAGTTGTGAAATAGCAGTGGAAATAGGTTTGTGGTTGGGACTCATCACAACATGAGCAACTGTATTGAATGGTCACAGCATTAAGAAGGTTGAGAACCACAGTTGTGCTGACACTTTCAAGAACCCAAGTTTTAAGGTGGGACATTTTGTGAAGTATAAAAAGCCTGCATCAAGCTTTGTGTTCCCCTCTGAGTTCTTACACTGTCTCCCATGTCTGTACTTTAAATCAGCACCAAGAAACCATAGTGACATGTGCTTCCAGGGAAGGTGGAAGTGTTAAGAGACCCGTGCCAGCAGTATTGTTTTTACCTTTTATTCAAGCAGCAGTAGATGATGGGATTGTACATGGTTGAGCTCATTGCGAGCCAGAAACTAGCCAGGTAGATCTGCTGGATGTATTTCCACCTGTTCAGCTGTTGGTAGATGGCAGTGAGAATGAAATAAATGTGGTAGGGCAGCCAGCAGATGGCAAATGTCACCACAACAACGATCATCATCTTTACAACCTGGGAAGAAAGGGTAAAATCACCGTGAACAAGTTAAAAAGTCATTAGAATAGTTTCAATAACTTTCTACAGGTTATTTTAAGCAATATAGCTAAATACATAAAATATATAGCATAATTAATTAATAGCTGAAGCACTGTAAATGGTAATAAATACTCTCTCTATATATATATATGCTTATCTAAGCCAAATGTCAAAAGGTATATTATGCCACAATTCCATCTTTACCTAATAGTAAGTGACAGTCACACAAATATGAGTATATTTCTATTGGTCTGTTCTAGGGCTAGGGATGTAGTTCAGTGGTAGAGTATTTGCCTTATGCACAATAAGAGCCTGGTTTGATTCTTTATACCATGCACACACAAAAATTGACCTAAGAATGTGTTTACAAAGGAGGCAGGAGCTAGTTTAGGCTGTGATAACATGGACTGTGTAATGTTGAAGATATATTTATGGAAACTAAGCCATTATGAAGGTATATTATTCTACAAGAGATAAACTGGTCCTTCATTATTGTTATAGTCTTCTCAGAGTTACAGACCATTTAAATTTTGCTAATACTGTGCTCACTTGGCAACTGTCTGAATATTTTTTGTAGAGATACTATCTCTGAATAGTGATATAATAATCTAAGGAAATTTCACTAACTTACAAATTATAAGTAAGTGTTTGGTTTATATGGTTGATTTGTGTTAGGGCCATTTACTGGTAGGTGGGGGTTGGAGAGATGGCTCAGTGGTTAAGAGCACTGCCTGCTTATCCAAAGGTCCTGAGTTCAATTCCTATTATCCACATGGTGACTCACAACAATCTGTAATGAGATCTAGTGCCCTCTCTAGGAAGAGACCTGGCCAATTGTCCTCATCAACTTAGACCATGAAACTCAATATGGATAAGTTCAACAGAACTGCCATATATGAGCTGCCTGTTCATGCTTCAGCATTGCCAGGGCGTAAATTTCATTTTTTTTTCAGCGATGGATGTTGTTTTCAGAACAAGGAGAGTCCCTGTACTTCTCACAGAATCTCAAAAGGAATCTTCTTGGATACTAAGTTTCATTTGTTTTTGCTTCCATAAGTTTGAAATTTAATATCCTAGAAGATTCCATTTAAGTAGGACAAGATTGTGTACCATTTCATTAAGAGTTGAAATCTTCCTCCATGAAGGAAGGCCCTTGAAGGCTTAGGGAGCTCTAAGTGGAAATGTTTCTGGAAGTAGAGTGGGAAGCTCATGCATGATACTCAAAGAGTAAGCAATCCAAATATCCCCGAAAGTCAAATATTGCAAGTTCTTGGGGTTTCTCCCTAAGGTTAGAGAAATAGTAGAAGGTTGCTGGAGAAGAGATCTGACCTATCTGCTGCCTTCAAGTCATGCAGATACCTTAGGGATGCAGCCTTCCTGAGTCAATGTTTGGGGATGCAGTTGCCTTGAGTTTCCTCTGCTCCAATAAATAACTCTTTGCCCATAATTTCAGCAACACAAATAAACTTATTGGTTCATTGGTTTGAACTCCACTGTAATTATTACATTTATCTGGCATTTGTTTCCTATCTGGGGTGAATAGAAGTTTGTGTCATGCCTCCCCATGTAATGTCCATACAACACACCCGGTTCTTGAACAGGGACCAACAGAAGCAGAGATGGGTTGGGAGGGAATGGCTCCTCTTCAATGAATGCTGAGACAGAGAACTGAGGCTGATATATGTAAGGGTGGGGAATCCACAAGAAAAATCCTAGAATGGTACTTTTCCCCATGTGATACGGAATAATGTACCTTCTAGATATGGTGGTAGTTTCACAGGACTTGTTCTGGCTGATTCT
>LOEQ01018054.1:0-10476 GCA_001685075.1 Bramus lutescens
CACACACACACACACACACACACGTGGTTGGAGGTCACAGGGGTGGAGTTAGGAAAGACAGGAATAGAAATAGAGCTTTAGCATCCTGGGTTGGAGCAATCTGGGGACCTGATTTCCTGCCTCTTGCCATCAGGAATTCCTGAATGGAGAATTCCAGTAGTGGATGTTGAGGAAAGAATTAGAGGTCTGATCGGAAGTGACATAGCTGAATAATATAAGAAAGACTTCCATTGAAATAGCAGAGAGAAAGGCATATGCGTCATGTGGCTGCCGCTAGGTCATGAATGTCCTTCCAAGTAATTTGGTTCCTAGGTCTCCTTTTGGGTCTTTGCCTTCCCTTGTAGGTCAATGATAAGCAGGCCATCTTCTTTGCAGGTGGGGAGCTGCCAGACATTTCACGCTGGTATAGCCCTAGACTGATCCTGTGGGAATATCTAAGAAAAGCCCTTTCCTGTTGTGAGGAGGAGTCAGGTCCCTTTCAGAATCCATCTAGGGGTTCCACTCTACTATTACTATCAAGGGGAGGGTCAATTGTAGTAAATGAAAATGAAGAACAATGGGGGGATATTTTGTGTTTTTATATATATATTAAGCATGTTTAGTCTTGTTAAGACTATTTTCAATTGAAGATTAGGAGGTTAAGAAGTTGTGTCTTGCCTTTTTAACTGGGTTGCAAGCATTTGATATGCTTTTTAAATTATACCTTATCCCTGGTTATAGCAAGGGGTTTCTATATGGTGAGTAACTTCCCATGTAGAGCAGAGTGGTTTAAATCAGATGCTGATGAATGTGGGGGCATTATCAGTTTTGATTTTGTGGCAGGCCCCTAATGCTGAAAGCAGAGTGAATGTGTTTGGTATAAGTTTCCTTGAGCTTTCTCCAGTTTGGGCAGTGGCCCTTATGAAGTGGGAGCAAGTGCCTACTGCTAACAAAAGAGTATATTTGTCACCTGAATTGGGGTACATGGGTGACATCAATCTGCCAGAGGGCATTTGCCTTGAGGAATTGAGGATTAACCTCCATAACACATAGTGAGAATCATTAAACATGAGTGAAAACATGTGCTGGAGAAATACGGTGTGGCACGTTGAAATATTTGTCAAGCAGCGATGGTCACCGTGAGGTCTTCATTGTTTTCTTTTTTGTTTTCTTAATTTAGACATTTGGAAATCACGGCAGAGATATCTCACAGGAGTTGTCAGTCTTGGGAGGATGAGTGGAATGAGCAACTACCACTAGAAAGTGTCCACATTGATAATAAATGATCAAAAATTTATCTTTCTGTCACAAAAGGAATTTATAAGTCTTTCCATCACTCTGGAAGCTGAGAGATAAGGTAATTTAGCCTGGCTTAATCATAGCAATTTGATCACGTACGGTCTGTAAATCCCTAAAGAAATCAGAATAATCCCATATGCTCCGAAGATGAGTCTGGACTTGAGGCCATGCAGCCTCAAATGAGTCATAGGAAAGAAGATTGGGACAAATCCTTTTAAAATATAGGGCAGGGCATGCCAGCCATACCCTGTAACAGGTAGGAACCAAGGGATGCGGGANAACAGTAGGGACCAAGGGATGCGGGAAGAATGTGGCAGCCAGATCCAGCTTTGATATGTTCAATTGGCACCTCAATCTCTTGTCCCAGGTTTGAAACAGGTTAAGGACATTTGAAACTTGGTCCTGGTAGCTGTGGAAGGGTAGACTCAGATTAGGAACAGGGAAGGATTCTTCCTCCCTCTGGAATGAGCAGGTGAGGAAATAGACTGTTGACTGACGGTATTTATCTGGAGTCCCCACCACTGTGAGAGGTGGATTACATTGTTTGTAATCTCTACTGAAATCCACATTGTAGAAGAGGCAGTTAGCTGGTGTCAGCTAAACTATTGAGGGAGACTCATGCCTTTGAGTCCTAGCAAAAGCTGTAACTCACAGGGGTTCCTTATTTTTTTAACATATACTATAATCTAAGATTTGCAACTCTGAGTTTCTAATCTGAAAGATACTATGAGTTTGTGATTCTGCTGTAATATTGGGTCATGCCTACTAGATGCCCTTTATAAAATTGGGGCTAGGAAATATTTAGCTTATTAGCATTTCAATATAGTTATTATGACTTTAAAAAGAAAAATATGCAAATGTCTAAATATAGACTGATGCAGTAGACATGTGTTTATTTCTACATTTGTGCTTATAGTGAGATCAGTGAAAGAATTTGTTCCTCTTTATTTGAAGAATTATTAAATTGCTGAGAACTTTAAAGTTAAAATTATTTCTTACAAAGAGAGTCAAACAGCAATAACAACTCATGAAAATTGGTAAAACATAAAATTATACTATTAGTGAAAGATGTATATGAAATTGGTATTGAAGTTACAGAAAAATAAATGTGTTTATTTACTCTGGTTGGTCTTGGTAGAAGACCAAAATTAGATTTCATTAATAGCAGTCACCTTTTGTACTTTATGTATTTTAACTGGTGAGTTTGTTTTAGAGTACCAGGGATTGAAGCCAGGGTCACACACATCCTAGGCCTGCACCTATGACTGTGCCATGTTCTCAACCTATTTATAGATTTTAAAATAATATGAGTAGTATCTATCATAGATGGTGACATATGTTAGAGGTGAGGACTTGAATGACACTCATGACATATTTCACATGTAGGGAGAAATAATATTAATTATACTTAATGCTGTAATCACTACACATACATTTTGACTCTCTTGAAGAAAATACCAGTATACATGTGAGTGAGAAAGAGTATGTGCTTTGAAAGTGTGTATAGAGGTGCTCATGTTTGTGTATATGTGTGAAAGGCCAGCAGAGGTTATTGGCGTCTGCTTCATCATTTCCCTTCTTATTTCCTTGAAATGGAGTTGCTCACTGAACCTCAGGATAAGCTGACAAACAGCAAATCTCAGGGAGCTTCATGTCTCCTTTCCTTCACCACATTCCCACCAGAGATGGACCCACATGCATGCATGTGGTCATGCCTAATGTTTGATTTATGTGCTTAGGGTTCAAACTCAGGTCCTCAAGCTTGGAAAGCAAGAAATCAAGAATTTTACTCGTAGAATAATCTCTCTTGTACAAAAATTTGATATTACAGCAAAATTTATAATATTGGAAGAAGCATTGCCTTTCTAATAAAGAAGGCACAATAGCAAACATCCACATGCTACTTGTCCCAGGGAAACCAGAAACCAGAATTCCAAACACAACCAAACATCATCACAAAGTTGAAGTAAATTTCATTTAGCATAATTGCCAAAGATTTGTCTGCCCAATAGAAAGGTATTTTTTTTTCATAGATCCCCAAATTGCTGACTCAGGATTTGAGAATATAAAGATCTGTTTTGAGAAATGCATTAACATTTGGTTGTAGAAAGTAGTAGTGATTCATTTAAACTTTCAGATTAGTTTTTTGGTATGATAGTATTGAAATTCAGGTTGTGCTGTGGGCCCCTAGAAATTAATTGGAAACGTAGGTGGTGCGTTAGTTATGTTTGGGAGTTCAATATGATTTGAAAATCAAAGAAGCAGTATTAGAGATGCAGCCGTACAAAATAAAGATGGATGAAGTGATCATATATACATAAATATGTATATATATATAAATATGCATATATACACAAATGTACACACATAACCACACATCAATTCCTCATATGTGTGTGTGCACATATGTGTGTGATTCAGCACCAAATCTATTCATGCACACCTTCATCACGGTATTGCCATGATTTTTATCAGGTATTTTCGCTTTGATCAGCTAATGTCATTTTGCTTCCGAAAGAGGACTATAGTTATCACATCATTTTAATTTCACATTCAGTATAACAAAGCCTACACATATACTTTTTGTTTAGTACTGCATACCATTCTGTAGCTAGGTTATTTAATTCAAAGAGCTATCTCAACCCAGTTCCTGAGAAAGTTATTGACTGCTTAGATTTTCAGAAATGCATAGTCATTTTCTACTATTGCAAGTTGCAATTTATTTATTCAAAAACTATGGATGGAAAATATCTAGTGAAACTAGCATATGAATACTGAGTGTTTATCCTCTGATTCCTTGTTCTTAGTCCCCAAACAGCTTTGAGTTCATTATTTATGCAGCATTTATATTGCTTTCACTCTTAAACTCCCAGACTTGGTTTAAGAGCACCAAAGGATGTATATTGGTCATAGGCAAATAGCTATTTTCTATAAGAGCTTGGGTGCCTATGTGTTTTCATATTTGTGAGAGTGCTCGATGCAATTGCTATAAATATTTGGACTTCACTGTGGGGGGAAATTTATATAGGGTTACCTATCGACATAGAGATAAGTAAGAAAGAAAAGGATATATCAATTTCCCAGAAACATCAAATGCTGTAAGAGAGCAATAGAGGTGCAGCTGAACAATTGGGACATGCTGACCAGATATTCAATAAAATGTTCTTTGAAGTGTTTTTGTGAAGTTATTGTAAAGATTGCATTTACATGTTCAAGCGGTCAAACATGAAAATGTAATGCAGTATAAAGCAGAGTAGCTTCATGATGTAATAAGTGTCTTCCAGCAGTTGAAAACTTTAATGAAAGAATATCTTGTGTCTTGCAACTAAGAAGGAACTATCCTAGCTATCCTAACTATCTGCTCCTCTCCTAGCATTTTCAGCCCCAAGGTTGCATCCTACAACTTGTACTTCTTGAACTTTTCACTCTTGTCAGGACTGCCTTGGAATCCTTCTGTTACTTATTATATATACACACACACACAGTGTATATTATTTTTCACTGGGGAGCTAGAATTAATACAATTAATTTTGTCATTTTGAACAACTTATGCAAGATGAATAACAATTCCCTTTTCATAATGCAAAAAAATGTGGTTGAGGGGTTTCATAAATACCTTACAGCCAGATTTTCTGTAAGGTGTGTGTGTGTGTGTGTGTGTGTGTGTGTGTGCATATGCATGTGCACAGGTGTTTGCGTGAAGGACAAAGAATATGAGATGTTTCTCGCTATTGCTCTATGAATTTTCACAGATCTCTTGCTAAACCTGTAGCTAGTCTGGAGCCCAGCAAGACAAAGTGATCTTCTACTGTGTTGTGGTTGCATCTGCAGAAAACAACCCCCAGGTTTTTGAGAGGTACAAAGTCAGGTCCTCATGTTTGCATAATGAGCACATATTTACCTACAGTGTCATCTCATCTCTGCATCTATGTGATCTATCATTTTCATGATGTATTATGAAAGGACCATGAAGTAGAAAATTTAGATGACTGCATTACATTTTCATGTTTGACCGCTTGAATTTTGTGCATTCTAAAGATGATTTCATTGAATTTGAAAATATGAAGATTGCTACCCAATTAAATTTCTACATGTATATGTTTCTAAAGAACCTAATTGATATTTTATGATACTGTCCTGAATGACTAGGGACACTCACAGACACAATCAGTATATTCTTTCCATCCGAAAATTTGTTAATAACCCTTTTTATTAATAAATTTATTAATATCTAATTTTAAATAGTGAACTGACCATGACAACTCATTCTTGATTACCATTTGGTTATGAGTTAGTTCTTCAGCTGGTATTACATTTCTTTTAAATAGTTATACCACCTTTGTAATATTATCTTGCTTTTAAATGTTAGCCATCTATAAAATATTGTCATGCAAGTGTCAGCAAACACATTTACGTAAAGACACAAAATAATTTATTTGCCTGGAAATCCATCCAGGCCTGGCAACTAAAGATTTGAAGCAGATGGTGCTGTGATAATTTATCCAGCATGTAGAAATCATGGTCTGCATGTGGAAGCTTTGCACAGATGCCTAAGTTGGGATGTGCATGATCACACAGCACCTGTGCATTCAAAGAATGGCAGTGCCTTCTGTGAGGAAAGACAGCTAAATGGCAAATCTTTCTTAGTCATATTTAGCCACGGTGCTTTTGTGCAAGGGTAAAACATCCCCTAGTGAATATGTGCATTGTATTTAGTGTGTTCAATAATTAAAGGTAAACCAATAGTCAGAGAAAACTTGGTCGAATGGATCAATTGCTAATTTATGCATTTTAATAAAAGGAGCTAAAGATGCTGTTTGTTTAAAGGGAACTAAAACCAGCTTTCCAGATTGCAACACAATTCTGAGTTCCAACTGCAGACCTCTCTACCTTATCAGGAGAAAAAAACTGTCTTTTTATTTGGAGAAAATATTGTTTCAAGTGTAAAATAAATGCTGATATCAAGATTTATGAATTTTGGAGCTGTATCAATTCTCCATGAAATATAGGTTGCAGATTAACAGATAAGAGGGGCCATTCAGAACAAAAAGTTTTTATTCTTAGGCACAAGGCTAGTCAGACTTGCTATGTAAAGGACTTTGAGATAATATAAACAGAGAGCTAGTGACTTAGAATGTTGAGTGATGGTTCCCGAGGAAGGCCGATAAATCACTTGACATAATATGAAAGCAAATAACTAGCAGAGGCACTGGACATAAGGAGTTTCGGGTGCTTTAACACTAAAATATATAAATCTTACTCTGAATATAAACCTTGAGTTTCTCTGGTTCAAGTATGCAGAACTTAAAGCTCGCAATACCTTCAAGGCTCAATTGCTTACACTTACACTTGGTCCATATTTTTTAAGTCTCATACACGACTATCCACACAGCACACCTTTCAAAATATGTATTCTAATCACCCATCTTCCTCCCCAAAACTCCTCCCAGATCCTCCCTCCCTAACCACTACCTGCCTCCATGCCCTTTGTTTCACTTTTTTTTAAAAAAGAACAAAGAAATATAACATAAAGTGTATATATAGACACTCACATACACACTCCACACATACATTAAAAACAACAACAACTGGGAAGAAGAGATATGACACTTGATCTAAACCAAAATGCTGCATAACTATCTCCCTGGGAAGGGAGTATGGAATAGATTATGGGGGTGAACTGGGCACAGGTTGGGAAGTGAACAGGAAGGATCAGGTGGGAGCAGGATGGGGGGAAACTTCTGGGAAAGACAACGGCAATAGGGGCAGCCATTGCAAAGGTGAGACCGATACCTAATGCCATGGAAACATCTTGCAATTTTTGAGGGTGACCTTATCAACAACTTCTAGAAATGGAGTTATGGGCATGGACTATCATCTTCTACAACCAGACAAAGCCTCCAGTAGAGGGACTGTGTCACTAACCCAGCAACAAAACCTTTGACCTAAAATTTGCCCTGCCTGTAAGAAGTGGTGCCATAAATGTGACACAGAAATTGGGGGACTAGCCAACCAATGACTGGCTGAGCTTGAGACTGTGCCACAAGGGGGAGTACGGCTTGGTTCCTGATACTGCCTGGAGGGCCAGAAACCAAAGACAAAATAGTTCAGAGACCTAGGATAAAAACCAAACACAGAAACAAAACATACAAACAAAAAATCAATGACATGATTCTCAATGATGGTCTGCTATACTGGAAGACCGGAGCCTAGCATATTCTTAAGCAGAGAGGCTTCATACAGCAACTGATGGGAACAGATGCAGAGGCTCACAGCCAAACATTAGGCAGAGCTCAGGAAATCCTAAAAAAGGGAGGAGGAAGGAATGTTTGAGCCAGAGGGGTCAAAGACATTACAAGAACAAAGCCTAAGGAATCAACTAAGAGGGGTTCATAGGGGGTCACAGAAACTGGAGCCACAATCAGGGAGCCTATATGGGACTGATCTAGGCAACTGCATATATGTAATGGTTGTATAGCTTGGTGTTCTTGCAGGCCTCTTAACACTGGGAGTGGGTTTTGTCTCTGACTCTTTTGCCTGCACTTAGGAATCTTCCTCTTAGTGGATTGCTTCATTCATCCTTAATACGAGGGCTTGTGACTCCTCTTACTGTACTTCCTTTGCCATATTTGATTGATATCCCTAGGAGGCCTGCTCTTTTCTGAAGGGAAGTGGAGGTGTGGATCTGGGAGAGAGCAGAGTTAGGGGGAGAATGTATTGATGTTTCATTTGTATTTTAATAAATAAAGCTGGCCTGAAGATCAGAAAGTAAAACAGCTGATCTGGCCAGCCTTACAGACCAGACAGTGGTGACACACACCTTTTTTTAATCCCAGTAGCCACACTAGTTGCCATAGAAACCAGGTGGCATGCCTTTAATCCCAACATTAGAGAGGAATATAAAATGGGAGGAGACAGGTTGCAGGCTCAATCTCATTCTAAGGATTTCTGGAGGCAGGATCACCATTTTCAGACTGAGGAAGAGGTAAGTGCAAATGACTGACTCTTCCTTTCCCGACCTTCGGTTTGAACCCCAGTATCTGTCTCTGATATTTTATTAATTGTGCTACAGGAGAAGGTACATGACAGGAATGGAGGGAGAGGAAGGAAGCTGGGGTAGGGTTGTAATAAATGACAAAATAATAAATGAATTAACTAATTTAAACAACAAAAGCAAACAAACAAAAACAGTATGGTATTTTGAATGAGAATGGCTCCCATAGACTCATACATTTGCATGCATTATCCCCAGTTGTTGAAAGATTCTTAAGCATGGCCTCCATGGAAAAGGTGTGTTCTTGATGGAGTAGTTGTGTCTATAGGGATTTTTAGTTTCAAAACCCTGTGCCAGACCCAGTGTCTATCTCTCTACTTGTCTGCTTATTGATAAACTTTGTACTTCATTCTGATGCCATTCTAAAAAATGGAAAATGTAAGAATTTTGATTATGTTATTTTTTTCTGATAACCATCCTCATCAACTTAGACCATGAAACTCAGTAAGGACAAGTTCAACAGAACTGCCACATACGGACTGCCCATGCTGCCTCAGCATTGCAAAAGTAAAAAAAAAAAAAGTAAAAAGCTTTTTCTGGTGGTATAAGAATTTCTCTCCAGGAGTGATATAAACAATGTCTACCTGCATCCCTGTAATGTCCCTATGACAAACCACAGTATGATTTTATGGAATTACAACTTGGGGAACCAATGGTTGCATCAGGCTCACTTACTGCACATGGGTGAGGAACTCTGGGTATGAGCATAAGCGACCTTCACAGGCTCCATCTGGAACTCTGCACCCAGCCTGGACAGATGGCTCTCCATGGCCACTCAGATCCTGTCTCCACTAACTTTCCCCACCTGGTATACACTAGCCTCTTCCTGAAACCACTGAGCCTTCTAGCAATAAGGGTGAGTTTCATACAAATGGCTGAGAGAAGTGGCTGTATACTCAAGTGAGGGTCCAGTGTCCCTCCCTATGCCTCCTTTTAGAATGAAATGCTAGCACTCAACATTTTTGATTGGACTTTTGTAAGAAGGCATAGTTGATCTCATGAAGATGGCAATGGCTTTGCTAAAACGACCAGATTGTGCAACCCCTGGATTGAGCGCATTTATATTAGGAGTTTTAATATTCAAATTCTTGTGTTAAGTATTAGGGCTAAAGTTTTAATAAAACCCCATGTCAGTCTCAGAAGAGCACTTTGTCCTGAAGCTATCCCATAGTTGTAAACACAACAGGAGGTTAGGAGTTCATCACTTTATGACATTCCTGACTCAAGGTAATAGAGTGTTTCACCTATAAAGCAGGATTCCTATGAAATAGCCTTAGCCAGTCAGCCCAGAAAGGAATGTTTGCAGAGATAACCTATCTCCCAAAGTAATCTGTCCTGCCTGAAGCAGACAACTCAAGGAAACAGAGACTTCAGAATAAACAACAGATTCACCCCACCCCTACTTGCTTGTGGCTGCAAACAGTAGCCCATCACCCTACCCAGAAAAGAGTCACAGCCACCTTTCCCCACGGGGGACTTTCTCTCCTTCTCTGTTTAAAGTAAACAGTTCAATCTGCTGAAGCCAGACTCCCGTCTTTTTCTTCCTTCTGTCTCTCTACGATGCCTGAAAATACAACACAAGGCATGATGTCCTGACTGCTACTTTTCACATAGGATGGTGCACCACGCTGTCTTTTCTTCTGAATCAGAAGGATGAGTGCCAGACTTCCTCCATCTGAGTTTCTCTTCTTAAGCTATGTGTGCTGCCAGAGGATTTTTAAGTTCAAGCTTGGTGTGGTGATGTAGGACCAGGCTTTTGAGTTTTAGACTATGCTCCTTTTCCTGGTAATCCTAAAAGATAAAAATAAGTCCCTTATTCCTTGGAATTTAAATTACCATATGTTATGGTTTTGACTCTTTAAGAGGCAAGCCACGCCCACTCCCAGTGACCCTGCCTGCCTCCCTGCCATTTTAAATCTCTGTTCTGCTCTCTCTTGGCACGCGTGTCTCTCTTCTTTCTTCCTTCTCTCCCCTTCTCTCTTTCCCCTCCCCCTCTTTAAGTAATAAATATCCAATTCTATTCCATACAATGTGTCTGCTCACATGTCTCCCACCCACCGCCCATGCGCTTGCCACTGGGACTCTGCACCTTCTGGGACTGCTCACCCCCGCCAGCATGGCGAGATGGCTGCAAGCTGCCTGGG
>LOEQ01018059.1:0-10471 GCA_001685075.1 Bramus lutescens
AAGTGGTTGCACAAGTTTGCATTCCCACCAGCAATGGATGAGTGTTCCCCTTTTAAAGAGTGTAATATGGATCCAGGAACTGTGAGCATCAGGAACTAGAAAACATTAGACACTAGGATTTTGCTTTCTTGATTTCTAGTTCTCCTAGTCCTTATTATCTCTTCTTGGCTTTCTATTTCAGTCTGCAAACAACCTCCCACTAACAGTGTTCTATACTTGACACTCATAGGGAGCCTGAGAATGCTTACCTTTGGTTCCAGTCACATGAGTACCTACCAGTAGAAAAAGACACTGAGTATTACCTTTTGTATCTGCTTCTGACTCATGAACCAAATCAGAATTTTTAAGAATGTAGAATTCTACCTTTTAACTAGATGAAAACACTGTCATGTCAGACTAATACTGAGAATTGATTACCTTTCCCAACTTATATGACAAGTACATAAAGAATATTGTAAGTTTTGATAAAGTAAAAGCCCAAAATGAAGTTCCTATTTATTGAACATCATGTTTTATTTTGGGGGATTTTTTATTTGTTTGTTTTGTTTTTATTTCCTATTACTCGGGAGTTGAAATGTTTCTTAAAAGCAATAGACCATGTATACCTTGAAAACTAAATCATAAAAAATATAATTTATATTTCCCATGATTCATGAGTGGCCTCAGGGCTATAATTGGTTTACCGGAGATCAGAATTAATCTTGACTGACCCCAGTCACACTGTGGAAAACATTTTATTCACTTCTGATATAATTCTTTTATTGTTGCTATTGTTATTGCTATTAATTTTTTTATCCTTCTACTGGAGCTTGAGACGAGAATAAACAATGTTGATTAATTGAGTTTTCCTGTTAATCAGTGGTTTGCTCTCTTTAGAATCTCAGTGGGTTTTCTGAAGAGATTCACAAGGAAATCTTGTTGGGTGTGATATAACTTAATAAGCATGCTGCAGAGAGTTTTCTAAAGAGTAGCATTCCATAGGGATCTTCTCAAAACGCTGCCGACTCTAAATGGTACTCAGCCTTTCATGGATTAAAGATCTGTCTAGGTGTGATAAGAAAACTTCCACTCAAAGCAGAATGGGAGGACCAGTGGATAACATATACTTTCCTAAAAATGAAGCCTGGCAGAGGGAGGAAGGCATCGTTAACCGCATGTGGTATGTTCTTGGTCTGGGATTCAAGACTCTTGCATTGCTAAACCACAAACTGATGCACCTACAGTGGCTATATTTCTGAGGATTTATTTGTGTTTCTAACCTTTTTCTCTAAAACAATCTAGGCTTTCAAGAAATAAAGAAACTTGAATTTACCTTCCTATAAGACATCTTATTTTCATTGCATATATCATATGAGAAACATCAATTTATTATTATTTATTTAACGTATCATTATTTAATATTACTTATTGGGAAGGATCAAAATAAAATTCAACAATAATGGAATGAAGGAAAGAAATATTTCAAGCGCATAAAATGAGAGACAAGAAAACATTTTGAACTAATAAAAGTATTTTCTTGGTATTTGCTAAAGGTGACTTTAGCAGATTTATAAAGTTCAACCATTGTGTTTGTATGTAGGGAAGTCACTTTTAAAAATCAGATCAATTCAGACATGAATTATTAAACAATAAGTTATTGAATTCTAAACTCAAGCATTATGTACTATGTTTATAGAAAGAGGTAAAACTGGGTAGGTTGGGGTGATAGGGTGAGATGCTTCCCAGCCTGAACATATTTAATGCCTTGCCAAAAAGTGAGGGATTAGGAATAAAAGAAACAATTAAAGGTGACAATAGTATAAAGTGCAACATCTTGCAAATAGAAGAGAGATGTTTCTATTTTGTGCTTATATGTGACTCTCGCAGGTGTTTCACCATTCTGGAATTTTACTCTGGCTATGTATAGTTTTAAACTCTTAAAATTAATGAAGAGTTTTAGCAGTGACTGCTTGCTTCTAGCCAAGATCCAGACAGCCCCAGATGTTCACAACTTAGGGGGAACTGCTTTTTGTACAACGAAAACGTAACACAACATAAAACAATGATGGCATGAAAATTCTTATTGAATCCAAATAGATAAAAATTAATGCCCCATAGATGGAGTGAGAATATTACAATTTCAAACAGTACATTCATTAATTTCCCCAAAGGAATTTCTTGAAATAAGATTTCAATTTTTTACACCTTTTTTCTACTTCTTTCTTTTTCTCCTTTTAAATGAGAATAGATTCTGTTCTCACAAAATATATCCTGATTATAGTTCCCCCTCCCTCTAATCCTCCCCACATTCCATCCCTTTGGGATCAGCTCCCTTTTCCATCTCTCATAAGAAAAGAACAAGTTTCTGTATTTGTTCCCTTCTGATGCAGGAGGAAGCTTCTCTAACAACCATTGAACAAGACACTTGTTAGGGACCAAGGATCCAGGAATAATGCACCACAAAAGACCGGGTAGGAGCAAACCAAAAATTTATTTAGAAAAAAGAAAAACGTGGTGTCAGGGAGGAGCCAGCAGCTCCAAACACACGGTGTTTTAAAGGGGAAAACTACACATAGACAGCTCCAGAGTAACATCCAGTCACAGGGAGGGGAGACTCAGTGCGGACCTTTTCATGGTGACACGCTTTTAGCCTATCAGGGGGTTCTTTGATTTGGTGCTTCTGGGACCTGTTCTAATCCAACCAATCAGAAGGGGGTGGAATGTTTGTCGTTTACACCTCTGCAATGGGTGGGGGGACTGCAGTCAAGCCTCAGGAAATTACTGGTAGCCATTCAGGGCAGAATGGCCAACAGGGGCAAAAGAGAGATTCGGCTGCTCATTTGGATCTAACACACACATATATAAATGTAAACATATACTTATTACCTTTATTTGTTAAGCTACCATATATGTATGGAGAAATCATTTTGTGACTGACTGATCAATGTTGAGATATTGTTGTTTCTCATTTGTTTTTACAGGCATGTTCTTCATTTTCGGCTTTTTATATACCTTCTGCTAACATCTATTTAACAAACAAAATCACTATAAAATATTGGGGTTGAGCATTCTTTCTTTACAACTGTAAGAATTATATTTTTTACAAACCAGGAATGTCACTGCTGAAGACTTTGGAATAATCCTTTTGAAATAATTAAAACAGAAAAACAAGAACCTTGTATTGTAGGGCAGGAGTCTAACTTACACAAGTACCAAATAGCGACATTGACTAAAATTTTTATTAATATCTTCTAACAATTTTCACTAGTTTACCCTAGTATTAAAAATTCTCCCATATTATCAAAGTCTTTCTCTTCTATTTTAATGTGCATGCAGAAAATCTACATCAAGTTTAATTTTTAAAATCTGGCCAAGTTTAATATTTCATTCCAACATTAATGTACCAATAACTACAGTAGACAATAAGTTCAATCTGTCACAATTTGGACAAGATGGCATCAGCACAGGAATTAGTCTTCCTATCTATGGACATAGTGACTCTCCTGGATAACTAAGGAAAGAATAGGTTTTATCCCTCTTCTTATTTTCACCAACACATTAGAACATTAATTTCAATAGATATTCCATTTGTATTACATATTGGGAGCCTGGGAGTTTAAAGGCCTTTTATCTTAACTCATGAAACACCTGTGCTGACGTGGGCTGTTGTTCAATTCATAGTTCCTTGAGACAAGTGGTAATTGTTTCATTGTGTTCTTTCCCCAGCAGGACCACATAGACAGAATACTGGTAGTGATGGAATCATCAAACTTACTACCTCCACATAAAGAGATGACTGAACTATTCTGCTCTCATTCCTGCCTTGCCCTTCAAGTTCCAGGTGGTTTGAAACATCAAGTTAGGAAAACTGATTAATTTTTGTCGACTCTTTTTTTATCTTTTTCCATAGTCTGAGAGAGGCTGCCTAGCCAAAAGCCATGGTAAGCCATCATGATGCCTAGGGCCATTTGCCTTCTCTCCAATACAGCAGCAGGGTGCTGCACATTGCTTAATGTCTGGGAAGATAATTCAGCAATGTTGTCCAATTTTATGCATTTATTTTTAAAAACAAGAAAACTAAGTATCAGATATATTAATATGGCTAATAGTCATAGATCCTAGTTAATTTTATGTGTGTGTGGTGTGTGTGTGTGTGTGTGTACTTTTGATTCTTCAAAACTGTTTTATTCAGTGTCAAAGTATTGGTAAATGACAAAATAGAGTCAAGTGTATTTCTACTTTGTCTACACAATTGCATCTTTTTGGTAATTACTTGTAATTTTTTCAATTATATGTACAATATTGAGTGTTCCAAAATGTACATCTTCCAGGTACAATATTTTTAGGTAACTAGCAAAAACAAAGCAAACCTATTTTTTCTTTTCTAATATCTTCAGTGAACCCTAATCCTTTTGTCAATTGAGCTAAATTTGATTTTTTTTCCTTCATTTTTCCAGTCTCTAACAGTTGGGGAGTAGCTGTCACCTGTAAGTAGCTAAACATGTTTCAAGGCCGTCACACCCTGCTAGCTCAGCAGGATGGGCTATGGACGATGGTAGTAATTCCACGGTGCTGCCTCATGTTCACTAGCGAGCTTGTCAAATTTCCATTTCCAACCACTTTGCCTGAGTACAATTTAATTCAACACACTTTTGCTTTTATTTTCTAAGCCAATTTAAGATTCTGTTTACTTATATGTGCTCACTGGAGGTCATGCTGAAAAATGAACCTCAGAGTATGCTGGCGAGACCATAAAATATGAAATGGTAATAGTTAAGCTTATAATCTATTATTTTCTTACATGAAATAGTGCAACCCAGGATGTTCATTGAATTGAAGATTATAAACAACTTGCATAATGCCAAAGGAATGCTCTTTCAACCAAGAATTTATCACCAGAATGCTTGTTACATGTTATGTTTGCTTTGAAATTAGACATAAGAGTAAGTACAATATCATATGTAGCTGATTCTTCATCTTAACAGACATTTAAGAAAATAGGTGGTTCATAATAAGTGAAAAATTCATTTTGTGTAATTTCATGAGCTTTTTCGTGAATGTTAATATATTCAGGAATGTCTGAAAACAACTAGATACCATGAACTATTTATATTATGTTAATTTTCCCACAGAAGTAGTACATTATTATTTATCTATAAAACACTCAATTTGATTATCTGCTTAGTATTTTATGTTCTCTCTCCTCTCCATGCCCCTCCTTTCTCTCCCTTACTCTACTTCTCTTTATGTTAGGGCAAAAATCTACATTTATAATATTTGACTATAATGAAATGCAACCTTGAAGTCCATATATTAGTTTGCCATATTTACAAGGTATGAGGCCATGCCATTTAATGACTGTGATCTCTAAATAATTATCATGACTGGAAGCCAGGTAATATAAAAACACTGATTTCTGTAGATTTTATTCTCCCTAAGGGTAGACAAGTGATGTGTGATAATATGACACTTGGTCAGTACCCACTGAAATAAATGAATGTCTGAAAGATAAAGAATAAAAACTAGTTCATAAATAGATTCAGAAATTAAACGGAAATGTGTCATGTAGTACTTTCACTGTGAAGAACCTGATACTGAACGAGCACTCAGAAATGTCAGCTATACATAATGTGCTAATTTTCCCTGCCTGAACGAAGACATGCTAATATTTTCAAACTCAGTAGAAACTTCCAATTTCCATAATAAATGTTTCTTTGGTAAGAAAAATTTGACATTACTGGATGTGGTGATAATAAAAATTTTGGTTAACTGGTTTATTTCTCATATTTTTAAATGCTATCATCTGGCTTATTCAGGTTCATGAAGGTACCATTTACTTCAAATATTGAGCTTGTGACTTTAGCATGTTTTTGAGGCTCATCAGGTTCAGAACTATTAAAGATGTCACAATAATGCAAATAGAAAGACTTGACTTTTATCTGTTAACACTGACATTGTATTTACTAATGAGCCAAAAGATTCGATTGCACTTAACACAAAGAAAAATAAAACATGGTGTTGAAAAGTGAAGTCTCAATCAGTGTTCACTACAGACCTTATGATATCTTCGACTGTAAGTCAGCCAGAACACTGCATCCAAGAACAAGAACTTCATATACTTTTCTCCCTTCATCATCTACTTCATTGATACTCTCTAATCTACATACCAGGCAGAGCTGGTGAGAAAGACATAGAACTCAGCAGGGGAATGTACTCATTTTCTCTTCAGACTGAAACTAGTTTCTGAAAATTGCTAGACCACATTTCTTTCTCTATCACGAAGACTGCACTTTCCTTGATCAGGTAAAGTCAATCGAAGAAAACTGGGATACCAAGATCAACGTGTGAGAAGCAGGCATTGATGGAAAATTTGGGACACTCAAGATGAACTCAAGAATGTGAGGGAATGCGTGGGGTTTAGTAGTCATTCATATCTGTGCACTTGAACCACCTTAAGCTTTTGAAAAGGCAAGGATTGCATAATATACCAATGTGACAGGACTTTACTTGACTGTGTTCTGAGACCTTAAAATATTTATCTATCTATTTAGCTATTATTTACTCAAAATTGTAGACTGAGGATTGAGTCAAGAATCTTAATCCTAACACTTAACCACTGCTCTTTGCTACGAAAGAACAAAAATGTATTGCTTGTTAAATCACTTTCTTCAGTTTTTTTTTTTCTTCAAATAGTCTTGCTTGATATTTACTTACTGTATCCATCTTGGATATAAAAATCACAGGAGTTAATCTCCCTAAAAACAAAGATGATTTTTATTTTGGAATCAAAACAATGTAGTTTCTTATGTTTTCTTCTAGCAGGGTAGTTCCATATTACTGTTGAGTTTACTCTGTCCTTTGTTGCCTGGCTTGGAGACCTTTCTGTGGAAAGAACTACTTACTGGAAATGGTTAATCTTACAAACAATATGACAGGATGTTCACATGTGTTAAGCTTCATAAAATTTTGTGTGGTGCCCTGTAAAACCTTCTGTGCCAGTCACTTGGTTTGACTTGTCTGTTTCACTTTCGTTTGTGGTTCCCACACAAGTGATCATCAGCATTTTCTAAAGAACTATTTACACATGATGTTTTATTCCACACTACTTATCAAGTTGAAATGGGTCCAAGAATATTACTGTGTGACAAGCTCTCAAGTGAAGGTGGTGATTGTGAAATCACATAAATGTCAACATGTATGTTAAACAAGCCTGGAGGTGATGCACTAGCCATTCCTGTTTAATGACTATCATACTATTAAAATTAATCCTAAATCCTCCCAGAATAATGAATTGCCATGACATATACTGGTAATTACTTGGGCAATACTGTTGAGCAATTATTTCTAGAAAACAGGGCTATGTAGGCATTAACTCCATGATATAGGACAAAAAGCAATGATATCACTCATGTGCATTGTTTTCTATTTCATGTATGTGGTTCCATCTGTTAAACTATCTTTAGTCTTGTTCAAGACTATTTAATCATCATCCATCTACCCATCTACCACTAAGAGTCAAATGCTCCATCCACTAGTGTTCCTTCATGAAGAATAGTGTTTTCTTTTAATTGTCTCAAGTCTTTCCTATCTCTGTTGTAAGAGCAAGCAATGTTACTTAACCCTTAAACCAGCACTTCCAGGATATTGTTTTGTACTTCTATCCTCCCCCAGCTAAAGAGACTCACAGCAGTATGAAAGCATTGTTGTAGGCCAGCATTTTAATTGTAGCCATAGAAAGTCATAAACCAGACGACCTTGCATCTTTTTTTATTTAAATCACAATCTATCACAATGTCCTCTGTGCTTAACTTTATTCACCAAATCAGAAGCAGTGATGCTGCTATGCACTAAAGGAGGTATAGTATTATATCTCTTATCTGTATTTGTACAAACCAGACTGCAAATACTTCCCTCAATTTAGCTTTTTCCTGAATGTGGAATAGAGAGTGAGATTGGATGGTGTGGGAGGGGATTAGAATAAAACAACCTCAACACTGAGAAAGCCTTTATGAGGTACTTTGGAAAGTCTTGTTATTATGCAAAATATAAGTAAAAACTGGCTCTCAATTTTTTTTGCATTTCATATTTTATTCAATTCCATTTCAGAGAGAATCACTGAATCATATCAGAACATGAGCAGTATTTGAGAATAACCCAATCTTCCAGTTTTACTTTGCATCTAGAAATGTCTTGTCCATAAGGACTGTATTATGAACCCAATTACGAAAGTCAACAGTACTAAGTATTCTGGGTAGATATTATTGCTAACTTGAGACAGCCTGAAATAATCTGAGAGGAGAGACTCAATTGAGAAATATTGTGGATGAAATTTTCTTGAACATTAATAGATACAGAGGGTCTAGCTTAGCCTATTGCTGATAGTTCCATACCTAGGCAGGTGGCCCTGAGTATTTAAGAATGCTAAGAGTGTATAAGCTAGCCTGTGAGGCAAGTAGCAAGCAACATCCTCCATGGGTCCTGCTGTACTCTTTTGGCCATGAATTAGGTTTAGTTGAAGATATTCTATGTGTAGCAGGAAGCGGCCTTGCCTTCAAGTTTCTTCTGTGAATTCCCGCCTTGAATTTTCTTAATGATGGGACTTGGATCTAAACTTGTAAGCCAAAATGATACCATCGTTCCCCTAAGTTACTTTTGGTGAGGAAGTCTTACAACAGCAATGAAGCTGGGGCAGATGTAAAAATGTTCTATAGTAGGGTTTGAGATCTGGTGACTGAGGCTCTTTGAGAAAACAAAGGGTGGAAGAAAGGAAGTAGGGCTGTTCTAAAATCACAAAATAAACATAAGAGGAACCAAGGAAGGGTTCGCAATCTGGTATAGTTCTCCACAGTAGTCTTATCTCTGAAAAGAGACCTTGAAGTTCTGTCTTCAGTACTCACTCTACTTTGGCAATCCCACAGTTTCCTTCAGAGGACTACTCAGCACCCCCAGCAGAGAGGGACTGAGAGTATTTTTGGAGGCAGTACACGGGAATGGACCACCACATAGTGTCTACTTGAGGGGAGAGATTAACAAGCAATAGCGTTGGTCCCTGGTTTTTACAGTATGCAATTTAAAAACCAATACAGTGTTTAAATAATGGAATATAAATTGAAAAATATTGTTTCTACCTAGTACTTTAGAATGTCTTATGCACATGTTAATTAGTTTCATCTTAAACAGTTGTGAATTGTAAGGAAGTCCAACCTTTCAAAACCAATTGGTTAGAGAGGAGACTACTTAACTAGTGAGTATTTAAATTCAGATATAGACTCTTATTCTAGAATATGATTTATTTTATTCATTCATTCGTTTGTTTGTTTTGCTTAAACAGAATTCTGCAACTCTAAAGGATTAGTATAGCTATGTCAAAAGAACATTGTTCACTTCAGATTTTCTTTCCAGTTTTCAGGAAGGCAGTAAGGGCAAGATCAGTGAGAAACGGAAACTGTGGTCCCTCCAAGATGATTGCAACACTGTTTATGCCAAAACATCACTATTCTATTCATTAATAGATCTCTATTACAAAACAATGATCATTTTCATTTAAAGAGTATCATCAATAAAATGTTTATCAGAAAATCTCATGTCAAACATAATTCCATGTTAGCTTCAATTGTGCCGCATAATCTACCTATCAAACAATGTTTACTGCATAACCTTTCCCAGGAAATCCTGGCCTTTCCTGCTTTAGGGTTAAAAAGGGCAGGCTCTGTTCATAACCATTCCTGATCATCCTACTTGAATGAAAGCTTATACAAGCCACAGTGTCAAATCCTCCAAATTCATATGGTGCTTCAGCCTTGGGCTAAAGTAGCAGAAACATATTTACAGGGAACGAGCATTTTATATCAATCATTTCTGCAGGTCAATACACCTGTCCTAGTTCTTAGTATAAATAATATAGTTGGAGGTCAGACATAGAACCATATTCCTTTAATCCAAATTCTGAGGAAGACGAGAGGAATTTGGTTCTCTAAGATTAAGGTAAAAAAAGCCTGTATAATGAGTTTGAAGCCAGCCATGGACATAGTGACAACTCATCTGATTATATATATATATATAATTTTCATATATGATTACGTTTATTTCATATGTATTATTATATAATTTCATATATAATAATATTTGAGTAAATACATTATTTCATATATATGAAGAATTCATGATTCATTGTGGTGCATAGAAATGTTCCCAAGATTTTTCCCCAAATTTTCTTCATGGTTCCTTAACCAAATTTTAGAAAAATAAAGTTGCAAAGCTGTAGTGAAATCAGGTTCCCAAATGCAAAGTCAAATATCTTTGTTTTTCTGTTTCAATTTTCATAACAAAAAAAGATTTCAAAAATTTGTGTATTTGTTATCTTTGCTATATATTCACAGTGAGGTCAAGTGGCTGATGATGTGTTCACAATGTTAGGATTATGGATTATGGTCCAGTGGCTGATGATGTGTTCACAATGTTAGGATTATGGACTAAGGTCCAGTTGCTGATG
>LOEQ01018062.1:0-10468 GCA_001685075.1 Bramus lutescens
GTTCCTGATGGCGGGGGAGTGGTTTCTGGTGGGTTTGGCTGGGGCGTGGCTATCTCTATGTAAGATGTCCCTGGACATAATAAATGGGGCATTCTTGGGGCATTGGGGCATCAAAGATGACCTGTGTCTCTGTGAGTCTTTGTGTGTTTTAATCTCCAGCCCCTTGCCCGGTTCACGAACTGTATGGTGGCGCATAGAACGCAGACAGGCACGGTGCGCCGCACAGAATAAAATGGCTTCACTGGAGTAACATACCATCCTCCCCAGAGTTCTACATGTGAACTACAGAATGGTTTTTATAGGACTTTCTCCTGTATGATGAGATTAAATACTCCGTTTTCTCATCGTGTTCTCAGAATATACCAAACATAGGCAACACTTTCTTCGTAAACAATTACTCCTTTACAATAGGATTCCATCCATTCCTCTTTTTTAATCCCTATATTTTTGTATTTTACAAGTTGCCACCTTCTTACTATGTAAGAGTCACTTTAGCGCGAGCCTATGGGTGAGATAAAGATAAACTGGACATACTTTTTGGCTGGGTTCTCAACTCAAAGCCAGAATGAAAAATATACATAAATAATAACTGCGGTACAACATCATTGGTGGTAAGTCTAATGAGAAGCTGTAGGACAAATTCAGAAGCACCCAGGAAAGGTGGGGATAGTATTTAGGCCGGTTCTTGATAGAATTTTTGATTTTTGAACTAGCGTCTCCCTAGGTAGCCCCGGATGATGGCCTTAATCTCATGATCCTCACACTCCATTCCACTCGAATCTCCCTAGTGCTAGTATTACAGCCATACCCAGCCAAATGGATTTAATAAATAGAAATATGGGTAACACACTTCTGCCAGATGCCAAATGCAAAATCAAATGCAGCATCCATTTTGGCTGAGAGCATACTCTTACATAGATATATGCAGTTGGCGCAAGTGTAAGTGATAGAAGTCTTTCAGAGAAAACTTTAGAAGAGTCCTATAAATATCCATATATATTCATGTGTGTGTGTGTGTGTGTGTGTGTGTGTGTGTATGTGCTTATTCAACTACCACTTAGTGGGGAGAAAGGAAAACACTATTCTCTCAACAGGTAACATAGAAATAATCAGAATTATTACAAAGAATTAATGTGTGCAGCACTGAGTTATCTTTACTATGAAAAGGAAAAAAAATTAACTTGTATACCAGGAGAGTCATTTATAGGAATAAAACAAAAGATATCACATGTGTATGTATAAGGGCAGTCATGAAATATGAATATCATGATTGTGTGGGCAGGCATGCTTTATATATGTGTGTGTGTTTGTGTGTATGTTATATTTATGGAAAAGTATTATATATATATGTATATATATATATATGAAAAACATTTTAATGTTTACCCACGAAGCCAATATGGCAATTACCTTTGGAAATAAGTCTAGAACTTATATTCTATCTCATTTGGAATACAAAGCCAGATAATACATACTTTATAAATAATTAAATACACACAAAATAACAGGTCAGGCTGTGCAGGTATGAGAAGGGACCCAGCTGGCTCACCCACACTCCTAACCCACCTTGCTTCTCCTGACCCAACCCAGTGGCTGTGCTTTTGCCTGGTTATGAAATAGTTCTGACAACGTCTCCGTCAGGCCATTTGAACTAAAATTGAGGAAGGACCAGACCGTGGAGAGATGGATTTTCTCCACTCATAGTTTAAACCCTTATCATTGAAGCATCCTTATGCCAACTTACAGTGCAGATAAGGGGAGGTGGCACATTCTGACCACAGCACTTTCCCGTGTCACCAAATGTTCTGAGCTGTCATCTTGCTCTTCAACGGATATTAGAGCCATTCCTGCTAATTTACTATATTCCAATGCAGAAATCATTCGTATTGTCTCCTCAAGAGCATCAGGTAATTTGGACCATTTTCCTAGGAATATTTCCTGCCAATTTGTTGCATTTACAAACTCTAGTGTTAAGTTAAGTTGCCTTCTGCAACCAATAAAACTTACAAAGTACCTCATTGTTTATCTTTTCGGATCCAAGGAAGCCAATCCATGCTTATTTCTCAGAACGATTTTCCCCAATCTGAAAATTCATCAAGATAATTTTCCTCTAATATTACCATATCACACTAGTTTTCAGTGGGTGGATAGATATGGAAATGCCGGTAATAAGAATGTGCTATGACACTAATAATGTGCTATGATCAGCTGTAGTGAGGGCTTCCCTGAGATGCAAACTGGTTTCAGGAACCTGACAAATGAACGGGCAATTTAAACTGAGGGTTCTGTGGTGTATGTGGTAACAAAACTTCTGTGTTACAGGGACAAGGAATGATGGAAGCAGGTACCAGAAATGATGGCGGCTGTCCTTCTCCGGGACCCACGTTCTAACTGCCAACTCTTGTGATGGTGGGATTTAGGGAACTAAATAGCTTGGGTGCTTCCCTGATGGTTCTATGGGATGTGGTAGCGTGTGAGATATTGTGCGCTGCAGAGGAGCGCGTCACGTACTGCCCCGCCCCATAGAGAGGAACAGTGAGACTAGACACTCATGCGCCGACGAACATGTTCCTATCCTCCCAGTGATGGCAAACTTTGCTCTGTCAACCTGCCTCACTCAGGGATGTTCAGGACAGTGGCTTGTGGATGTTTCTAGAATGGATTAGCGCCTGGATCAGTGGACCCAACAAAGAACTACAGTCACTGAGGAGGAGCTGGTTACTATCTAGTCTGTGGAGGCCCTGAATGAGGCCGAGTAGGGAGGAAGGGTGAATGCTTTTTCTTCTGGAACTGGGACATGTACATTTTCCTGGCCTCAGACACCACAGCTCTAGGTGAGCAGGCATTTCGATTATAGGATTAACATCAACTTCTAGTACTTTTCAGGTCTTTGACCTTCAACTAAGAATTATCACCAAAGATTTTCAGGCCTTTGGACTCAGACTAAAAATTTCTCCTGCTTCCTTTAGCTGATAGATGGCATAAAGTCTCAGCCTACATACAAATAAGCAAATTCCTCGAATGGTGTCTATCGTATGCCTTTCAGGAGAGCCCCAAACTAGTGCACTCCTTCCACCTAGACACAAAAATGGCTTTTCTGGTGAGGAGAATCTATTGAAGCAGGTACAGAACTGGGTGTTTACTTGAAGAAGGATGCTTAAAAGAAATCCCACACTAGCTCAGAATTGAGAATAATACAGGATTATTTATCTAGGGGTAGACTCACAAGTCACAATCCTCTGTTGGAACAGAGAACAGCAACGGAATCCAGCATCCGGAAGAGAGGCCGGATGCTTGCATTACATCGGCATAAATAGTGTATGAAGTCCCGCCCAAGTGGGCTGGTAACTTTAAAGCTACTGGCTGCAGGAATTCCTACACCATTTAGTGAGCTGAAGAGCGGAAAAGATCACGCTCTTCTGTGAAGTCTGTGAGCATTTGGTAGAGGGTTCAGGTTCTGTGTGGTGAGGTGGAGAAAAGAGCTGCACTCGGAATCATGATTACTGTTATCCTATCCACAGAGCCGGGTATGGGGCCTGGAGAAACTTACTATGCTAAATTATTGAATTCCTAGAGCGATAGAACTTGCAGAACGTCAGTCCACGAGGATGCTAAACCACAGCTGAATATCAGTGGTGAAGTCTTTACGTGGTTGTTCATCTATTTCTACAGTCTGTGAAATAGCATACTTTTAAATTGTATGCATGCATGTGTGTGCATGTGCACACAGGTGGAGGCCAGGGGTCAATGTCAAGTGTCTTCATTGATTATTTGGTTTAAGAGTTAGGGACTCTCAATAAATCTGCAGCTTTAGCTAGGCTGACTTTCAATCAGCTTCAAGGATCTGCTTGTCTTTGTCCTCTTCACACCAGGGCTCAGGTTATAGGCACATGCTATCACCCACAACTTTTATGTGGGTGCTGGGGTCTGAACTTGTTTTACGTATATGCAATATTAAGTATATACACATATAACTTTTATGTTTACATATATAACTTTTAATAATATATGGAGTATACAAAATAATGAGTGTGTTGTGATTTTTTCATACGTATGCAAATACAGCAAGTCTCGATAAAAGTCGTCTCTCCATTGTGTCCTTTTTAATATTAGAAGGATAATCCTCAGTATCAGAGGTAAGTTTTGAGAAACTTTTAGGAATCTCTGAATGGACTCTGTGCCTTGGTCTAGTCAACTTGGTTGGTGAGAAATCATTAGCAGTCACAGCTCTAAGAGGAGACAAACAGAACACCCTCCTCCTCATTACTGATTTTTGGACACAGCCTCTTAGGTCTTCCATGCTCAAACACGCTGGACTTTCGCCATGTACCAAGGATTCCTGGATGCTCTCATGTTCCAGCATATAGGAGAGCCTGTTTAGTAAAGCTACACTTTGTGCTACAAACTATACTCTTAGACATCAAACTGGTTTGTTCAGAAAATACTTATTCCCTCAAAGATTTCAATGATTATTCTTACAGATTGAATCTGTGCAACTAACACTGAGATTATTTTCATACTTCCTAGAATATAAGCTCTGGTGTCAACATTATTAACCTATTTTCAAGAGCATGCAATTAATGATTCTTTAATTATGATTAAATTTTGAAGTGGCTGTAACTAATTAAAACATAAGCATGTGCAATCCTAAATACCTTGACGATATGTGTTTCACTTGGTATCAGAAAGGATATAAAATTGACTTTCAGATTTAACAGTATTTTTTCCCTTTCTATTTTAAGAAACACAACAATTTGAAGATACTTCAATATACTTCCTTGCTGCTTTGAATAATTTATGACCAAATATTTTTCCAAGTCCTTTATCCCTTGTGGTAGTATTTTGCCTCTGAGTTCCTTATCTAATTGCTGTAAATGACAATGTGAATTATGTGGACAGAATGACAAGAAGGGAAAACTTATTACCTGCAGTTTAATAAATATTTCCACAGCTAGAGCGGCGGTTGAAATATCGAAAGTCTTGGGTATGAGTTCATAAGTAGCCACTACACTTCTCCCTCTCATAGGATGCCAGGAGTCACTCTGGCCTGAACCAAAAGGCCATACAGATCATTAAATATTGCTGCTTACTGGATGAATCCTACTTAGTCTTTTTTATCTCAGAGCCCATAAATTTTGAATACAAGCTGGGTGCTTACACAAAAGCTAATCAAAATGAACAAGAACAACAACCCCTTAGCAACATGGCAGGAATCAAAGGAAAGAAGAGGCTATTTCTAGGAGAGAGAAGCGTAAGAGGTCCTCCGGGGAGTACAGGACACAGATTGGCTCTTAGAGATTGAGGCATGGCTGTTCACTCAAGAAGGAAGATTTGGACAGCGTTTCACCCAGGAAGTGGGAGGTTGTGCTGAACGGATAGGCATTCCTGACAGTCTTGGAAACTTTTGACATCTTTGAAGGTAGAGGCTAAGACAACTTTTGTTTTTCTGATGGGACAGTCTTATAGCGTCTCTTCTCAGTGCTGTGGGTGGATTGAATCAGGGCTCTTGCTCATTCTAGGCAAGACTTCTGCTAAACACTAAGCTTGCAGCTCAGCTCTGGAAAAGTCTATTGAGAAAGAATTTAGTAGCAAGATTGCCCACTGTGCAGGTGTAGGGGCCAGATTCCCGAAATTTGCACTGGGAGTGGAATGCCAATCCTAATTCCATGGGACACAGATTGAACACTCCATCTGAGATTCATGCAGCCACAGGAGCCTTCAAAAAAACAGGCAAACCAAGCACCGAATGTTTTTTCCATGACCCAGGCATGACCAAGGACAGACATGGACTTTGGGAGTTCATCACTATGACAGTATAACCATAAAGACTAAAGAACATCCCTAAGGAATCAGAGGGATAAGAAGGAAGGGAAACTGGACTCTGGACTGGGCTCATTTAGAGCAGGGGAGCCCGAGAAAAAAAATGCATAAAGGAATCTGGTTAAAATAACTGAAGTGATAAAACAAAGAATACAAGGAAGACTTCAGTCTGGAGAAAGAATGGGTGGATTAAAACACCAAATAAACCTTATCAGAGAAAATTAGAGTCACTGAAACAAAGGCAAATGAGTTTAGTAGCAGATCAGTAGCGATACAGGTAGAGAGAACTGTAATTGCAAAGAGGTATTTAAGAAAAACAACCAGAATGGAACAGAGATAAAAATAATTAGAATATAAATATATTACATATACTTATAAATAATATATATATATATATATTCTTCAATGAAAGGATCTAGAACAGAGAGAACAGGGAAGATGTGCTAGGTGCACAGCAAGATTTAATGACTAGTCCAGAGCTTAGCCATGCCATGCCCTCAGATGAGATGACGTAATATAGGACATGCAGGTTCAAACCTGAACACGACCAGCACCATGGCTCGAAAGCATGCTGAGAATGATTTGTAGTCTGGACTTCTTTAGACTCACCCTTCTCTCACCCCCAACCATGCCCATTCTTAGAGCCTTCCTCTTCCTTTTCTTCCTCTTCCTCCTCTTCTTCTTTCTTCTTCCCCCCTCTCCCTCTAATTCTCTACTAAAATTTGGGTGATGGCAACTCCGTCTTTTCATTTATTCTGGAGAATAACCATGGAAGGGTTTATTTTTCGCTTTCTCACACTATATATCCAATCTATCAGGAAAGTTAGATGAGTCTATCTTTAGAATATAGCCAGAATCTTACCATGCTTACAAAACAGTGTCATATTGATTTCTATACTCTCGGAGCTCTAATCTGGGTGACTGCATTGTCTTCCATATATGTGCGTGTATGCGTGTGTGTTCAACATGACAGTCCAGTAATCTAAAAAAAAAAAAGAGTTAGGTAGAATTACATTTTTCCTGTAGAGGAGGGATCTTGACAGCTACCCAGGGTCTTTGAACTCTATCTCTCAGTATCTGTGGAGTTCATGAGTTCATTTTTCACTGTTGCCGAGTCACCTTTTCAATGGAGCCTCCCTTACTTCATGCTCTGTCTCAGTATTAGCAATTTCTTATACCGTCTTCTATTTTAGTTTGTAACATATACCGTTTTCCTTTGTACTACATAATTTACGGTGGCCATTTGTTATTTGAGTTCCCCGGTGTGTCAAAGACTAGACAGGGATTTTTGTTCAGTAGGGAGATTTTTAGCATTTGGTACATAGCCAACAGGCAATCAACTGAGCCAGTGATTGGAGAGAAGCTAAGTATATGCTCTGTGACCCGGGCTTTCTCCTATGTGTTTAGAATATTGCACTAGGAAAGCAAGTCTAAACTGTATACAGAAAAAAGTCATGTGATATCATAAGGAAAAATAACTGGGGCTATTTGTTTTATATTCCTAAAGGAACAAATCAATTTCTCATTCTATAAAAGGAGACAATTTGTATATTCAAACCATTATTTTTAAATTGAGTGCATTTTAAATCATCATCATTGTTATAATCATTGACATCATCATCATCATCATCATCATTTTTCTATTGATGGATTCCCTGCAGAATCACATAACAGCATCTTTAAGAACGCTCAGGTAGAACAGAAGACACCAGCACAAGGCAGATATTCTGCTATTTCCCCATAGCTCTGTCTCTTTACTCAGGCAAGTACTTGTCTTTATATTTTGAATGTATTATAGAAACCAGGGCAAAAGAAGTGAACACTGAGACTCAGACTTAAATCACTGCTATGAAGAACACTAACATCAATAAATTCATAAAATTAAGCTATGACCTCAAAAGGGTTCTCTTGGTGGAGTCGGTTGGCAGCTGTTAGCCTGAGGGTCCTGTAACTAATCATGTCTGCCATTCCCATGGTGGACACTCTGTTTCTTTGCTCCTCCAGCATATGTCTAGAGTAAGAACGGACTTATTCTCCTTAGTTCAGTTGACATGCCTGGGGAATTTAAAAAAGCTAAGGTCAAAAAATACAGAAATTAATAGATCATGGGGGAAGGAGAAAATCAATTTTGCTGTGGTAGTCTAAGTTTCTTCTTTTACTATTTTGCCTGCCTTCTTCAGCTGCAGGGGCTCCTGGCTATACTGTAGTGCCGAATGGTTGACCCTTGGTCACTGCTCTTTCTTGAGGATCTTTATTTACACTTTGCTGGCCCATTCTGCTTAGAGGACGCAGCTTCAAACCTTCAGCAATATTCCCTAGGCAACCTGGCACCTTTTGAGAGAATGGACAGGCTGCTGTGAACTCGAGAGCGCCCTCAAGTGGCTCTTACCAGAAATAAGCTCCCAGGAGCCCTCCCTTTGCAGAGCTCTCTCTAGACCCGTTCAGCATTAAGACCACAACTGCATTTGAATGTAAAAACGACGCCAAGGACAATAACCAAAGCCGGCTTCTTTTATGAGAGAAAAAAAAAGAGATTCTTTTCTTCAGTGCTTTAACTTTGGAGAACTGCGCAAGATTATTAATTGTTAAAATTAGCTTCAGTTGTGCCACGCCCCCTCATTTTCTCACGGCACGTATTAACCCATAGAAAATAAAGTTGTCTGCATGGCATAGTCTAAAAATGCAGGCTGAGGCAAACGAAATTCCTTTCTTTAGTGGAGGCATACAATGTCCACCCCCCAAACCAGGACAATGTACCATTTATGTTTTATATTGCACTGTGACTTCCAGCCCTTTCCAAAAGCCCCTTTCACAAAACTGATAGATTATTCTCCCTATTAAAGGGTCTTTTATTCTGGATGCCAGACCTGGTTCTTCCAGTTGAAATATTGCTTTAGCTTTTTATTTCTTTTTCCCTACCATGGTGGCATTTCACTGCTGAATAAAATTACAAATTGTATACCTGATTTTCCAGGGCACAGAAAACTCTCAAAGGCCTTGAAATGGGCACAGAAAGAGATATGTTTGTTTGTTATTCTTAATAGACCCGGTGGGAACCCATGGACCCTTGCAAGCTTCTATGCTGTATAGAGAAAAGAGCGTTATGTAGGAAGCGCGGGTCACAGGCTTGTGCTGGCAACTAAACACATCTCTTTAGAGGTACACAGTGGACACAAAGTAAACACGTCACAATAGCTGCCACTTATTGTTTTGTGTCATGAGTTGGATGTACATTAGCCTTAACATGTTGCAGGGAGGGCTGCTTGTTTGTCCTGGCTACCCAGCTAGCTTAGCCCCGAAATAACCACACAGAAACTATTAATTAAATCACTGCTTGGCTCATTACCTCTAACTTCTTATTGGCTAACACTCATATATTAGTTTAACCCATTTGTATTAATCTGTGTATCACCACAAGTTCGTGGCCTACCAACAAAGTCTCAGAACATCTATCTCCGGCCGCGGGTCCATGGCATCTTTTACTCTGCCTCTCTTCCTTCCAGCATTCAATTCTGTCTTCCCCGCCTACCTAAGTTCTGCCCTATCAACAGACCAAGGCAGTTTCTTTATTTATTAACCGATGAAAGCAACACATAAACAGAATGAACTCCTACACCATTAACATCTTGAGTATTTTGCAAAGTAGGAATGCCCTCATTTTAAAATGGAAAATGGAAGGAAAGTAGTGGCCCATTTGCCCAATAAATTAAGGGAACTGGTTATAATTCGAACCCGGGTCTTTCTGTCTTTCTCCATTCCTCAAAACACCTGCTCTCCTGTTTGGACCTCCCAAGTGGGGTTATACTATGACCCTCACCACATCCGCTGGAATCCAGGTGAACTATGAACTTTCATGGAATAGCACGGATGGGTTCGTCCTTACTTTTCTCATTGCCATGTCGAGACACTTGACAAAACCAATTCATAGAATGGCACCTCCTTTCAGTGATAGTGGGTATTAAGACTTCAGTTAATCTAATCTGGAAGCTGACTCATAGGCATGCCCAGATGTTTGCTTCTTAGGTGATGGCAATCCTGACAGGTGGGCAATCAATATTAACCATTGTACAATGTGCCCCAAGTTACTTTGTCTCCATCTCCCATCTGCCACCGGTACAATGAAGGCATCAGGTTATATGCCATCTTAGATTCCTTCCAGCCATAACTCTTCTGCTATGTAGATTTTAGATCCGGTTTTGTTTGCTGCAAACATCGTGGAAAGCTAGCTAGTCTAGTTCTGTATCAGCATCCACTTACTCACATGACCAGACCGAAGTCCTGTGGGCACTAGAGCCTAACAGAGAGCGAGACAGTGTTGTATATGGCCCAGTGGCTATCCTCAGAGTACTGGTAATATAGGATGGGTCTGTAGCATCTCAGACACAACATGGAAAAAAGTCATAGGTCTTCCTACAAGTTCACTCAGAAGCACGTTTTAAGTAGAGTTTTGCTCTGCGGCCAGGCACGGAGGCAGTGGAAGAAAGTCCTTCAAATATCCGTGGTGGAGGAAGTGATTGTGGTCACCGAGAAATCAAGGTCAAGATTTAAGGTCACTCGTAGAAGTTCACAATCTCTTCACGCAATGCTTAGCCTTGGATCAGAAGAGCAATATTGTAATAATGAATTCCAGAGAGAGTTCAGCTTCAAG
>LOEQ01018065.1:0-10461 GCA_001685075.1 Bramus lutescens
GCTCTTGTAATCCTTCTTCCTACTCTTCTGCCATGTTCCAATAGCCTTAGATGCAGAGTTGTTTTGTAGTTGTATCTGTTGGGACTGGTGTACAATCTTTAAATTTTAATCACTGCAATTTTTGTTATGGTCTCTGTAGGATACAGAGAGACTTTTTTTGATGAGGGGCAAAGAGTAAACTTATTTTTAGAAATAAGAACCAAATATTTATTGTAGTTAGTGATTATGTCTGTTTAGTTAAGTGATAGTCGTAAGTTCTCATTTGTGATCCATGACTTCACTAGCCTTGGTTAGTGGGATAGTTTTCTTATAGTATTTGGAGTTCTCCCAGGTCCCTTATCAATCTAGTTTCAGATTCTTGGTCATTCAAGCACAGTCAAGCACATCTCTATTCATTAATTCTGAGTCACTTACATTTTAAACAGTGTTCCTCTATGTAATTCTAAATGACCAAGAACTCACCAACATGTATCTCTGATTACACCTGAAACTCACATACACCCCCTGCCTTCATTTATTCTATTCTGAGTATTAAACTTATTGTTCTAAAATCTTTAATATTTTTTCTTTTAGTTTTTGAGTTTATAAAATGATTTCATTATTTGTATCATCTTTCTCCTTACTCTAAACCATATAATATATCATATACCTTGTTCTCTTTCAAAAGTATGTCTTCATTTTTATTAATGTCCAATGTGTATGTATAGGGAATTATATGTTTATATGTATATGAAAATATAGTGTATTTGTATTATATATGATAATATGCATGCAATTTCCTATACATACACATGAAATATTAATAAAAATGAAGACACTATTATATATACCTAAATATAGCATATTTATATTCCTAAATATAACCTGCTCAGTCTGTATTATGTTACTAATCTAATGTGTATGTTTTAAGGGCTGACTTTTGTTATGGGATAATCATTGATTTCTTTCTGAAGATTAAATTTATTTACTGTTCTGCTGGTGAATGTTATCTGTCCATATCCATATACTGTTTTAGAATTCTTCATCTCCCCAAGATCAATACATAATATAAGGAGATATATTTATTTACATACAAAATGGGAATAAATTTCTCAGTGTTTGTGTTCTATTATGGAATTATCAGGTTTTAACAGAAAATATATGGTTTTGCCTAGAATATATGTTCAGCACATATAAAACACATTGTTCAGAAAAATTTGAAAAATAACCCTGAAAGTTTTTTTTTAAAAAGAAGGTGCTACTATCAGAGAGATTCTCACCTATGAGCAAGTGTTATTCCAGAACAGAAAAATGATTGTAAGGATCTCTTTTACTCTCAAGTGCACTAATGTTTTCACTTCATGATGTTTGGTGAATTTTGTTCCTCCATTATTTATTGAGAAATAACCCAGTATACACAATTATCTTCAGGCACGACTTCATATACTAGATAGGACACAGCAAACTGGATGATTGATTCCAGATGCTTTCAAAGTTTCAGAAAAGAAAAATATTGTTTTAGAGACATGTGATCTTTTGTTTCAAATTCCAAAATTGTGTCTGTGATTTAAAATTTTATAAATGAAAACAAGTTAGACATTAAAAATACTTCATCTTATTTCCTCAATATTCCAGTAAAATAAATTGTGCTTCTTATATAGTATGATTGATATCCAAATTTTTATATACAGATTACTATGTTTGTAGAGTTAGTATATGAAACATTCCAATACTACCAATCCAATGAAAAAATAGTAGTTATTATATTATAAAGGAATAATATAATACAGATCTCAAAAGGAACTTTGTTTTCTAGAGTAAAATTGTCCACATACATATTTCAAGAAAATAGATTTATAAACTATGGAATATGGCAAGTATTATGACTTTACTATTCTGTTTTAGGTTTTTCATGTGTGTATAATATAGAACTAGAAATATCACTAATACAAATATGTATTTTATAGCTATCTTCACGATTTCAAAGGTAATCCTCACACATAGTGAGCACCCAACATTACTTAGTTAATATATTATTACCTCCTTTTAAATGCAGTGATGTATACCTCCTATTAAAATTTTATACACTGCTCTATGCAAGCCATGCAGTCAATAAAATAAATTCAAGAAATTATTACATTCAGGTATCCTTTTTTATATACTTCTGTTATGCTTCTTTATATATGTATATCTATCCATATTTATTTGTCCTTTATACTTTTATTGAAAATAGATATATTTCATATAATATGTTCTTATTACAGTTTCCCTTCCTTCTATTCCCATCAATTTCTTCTCCCTCACCCCTTCTCATCCAGATTCACCTTTTACTATCATTAAAAAATGAAATGTTTCTAAGGACTGATAATAAAATTATATTAAATTAAAGTACACTAAAATCAAACACATCAGAATAACAGAAAACAAACTGGAGGAATATATTCCAGAAAAAAAGCATATGAAACAGGCATATTTGCAGAAATCTCTCATTTGAACATGCATGAAACCCATAAAATCCCAAAACCAGAAGCCAAATAATATATATGCCAATGACCTATAGCCTATACAAAGAAAATAAATAAAAATTTTAAATTTAAAATAGATAAAATTTAAAAAGCCTTTTTTCTGTTTCTGTTTTTTATGAATAGATTATCAATGAAAAATTTGAACATGTGTCTCTGTTGTAGGATGTAGAGTCATTTGTGTGTACAACAATAAGAAACAAATAATTAAAAAACACTGTTAATTGATAATTCTCAAGGTTAATGATCTCAGTAACCCAATAAAAATGAGACAAACTTTCAGAATTGGATTGAAAAAATCTACCTTTCTGCTGCATTCTAGAGCTGCACCTTAGCCTCAAAGAGAGACATTTCAGGGATAAAGGAAGAAAGATATTACAAACAAATAGACCTATTAACAAAGGATGTTGTGGGTCTCTGCATCTGCTTCCATCAGTTAGCACATAAAGGTTCTCCGATGACAATTAGAATAGTCACCAGCCTGAAAAAAGAGAGGAAAAGCCAGTCCAGCCACCCTCTCCACTATTGGTAAGAGACTTTGCTGGGGTCATCCATGCCGATTTCTGGTAGTTTCGCTGGCACCAGGTATCTTCCTAACTCTGAGATGGCCAAATGGCCAAATATGATTAAGATATCTCTTTCTACTCACCCCCTCGGCTCAGCCCCCTTCCTGTTTCTCTTGCCCAGCCTCCCTAATGTCTCCTTAAGTTCCTATCCCCAAGCATTGGGCCAAGTTCCAGGAGTCCTCCTGAAAAAAGGCCAGAGGGACTTTAAGAATCTGGGTAGTCAAGGTCATGAGGGAAGAAGCCACAGAGACAGCTGACCTGAGCTTGGAAGCACATGAACTTTGGACCATGTTAGGGACCTACATGGGACTGACCTAGGCTTTCTGCATATGTGTGACAGTTGTGTAGCTTGGTCTGTTTGTAAGACTCGTAGTTGTGAGATCAGCACCTGTCCCTGGTGTTTAGATGGTTTTTTGGACCTCTATTCCCTATGCTGGATTACCTTGCCCAGTCTTTATGCAGGGGGAGGAACATTGTCATAACTCAACTTGATGTGCCATACTTCCTTCAAGCCCGTGGGAGACTTGCCCTTCATGAGTGGAAACAGAGAAGGAGTAGATGGGCGGAGAGGTAAATGGGAGAGGGGGGAAGGGAATGGGAGGAAAGAAAGGAGGAAAAACTGTGATGTATATGTAAAATAAATTTTAAAAGTTTATAAAAGAAAATAAGAAATACAGTTTTTCCTCACAGTCATTTAAAAATAAAAGGAACAAAGGAGATAAAGCCATTAAAATACATTACAAAATCGATTTCAAACCAATATTAATCAGAAGAGATAAGGAAGGACACTTCATACTCAGCAAAATCAAACTCTACACAGGTAATACTGCAATTTCCAACATCTGAGCACCGGGCACAGGGACACCAGTTTCATAAAAGAAGCATTAATACAACTTAAATTGCATCATCTATGCGCGTAACTCATGTTAGTAACTCCATTGCATCATCTATGTTAGTAACTCCAAAAATACTACAAGAAAACTCAGACATGTGATAGTTTTTTGCAGCAAAGTAAGAGTACAGAAATAACTCATGAAATCAGTAGCCTTCCTATATACACATGACAAAAGGAATCAGAAAGAAATAAAGGGAACAACACCTTTCATATGTAGGTTTTTGCCTTAACTTTGTGAATAGTTGGAACACATTTACTTTTCTTTTTAAAAGAGATCAAAATACCCTGTTTGTGGATAGGAAATAAGTCTCTTGGGTTTGCTCATCACAGCTGTGTCATTTGGAAGCTGTTTCATCTTTGCTATAAAATAATGAACCCATCAGCTTCATGAAAAAGAAATTGAAATTAATCAACTCTGCAGCCCCCAGAAAGCCAGGAGGCTTAGATAGGAACAAGCTGATGATATTTCTCTCTATTCACACATTTTTCCATAAGCATTGAGAGTATAATCTTGGGAAGTGATCACCCTAAGATGGAACTAAAGCATTGACAATATTCTTTGAGCTCTAAGATTGTATTCAAATGTAGCTTATGCCATCAAACTTACACAGACCGTAATATTATTGGGTGTCAGTCAACAGATTTCAGAAAATATATGCAAAATATCTTCCAAAAATCAATTATACAGCAGAATATGACTGATATTGTAATATTAATAAAGGTCTTGGGAGACTGTTAGGTTATTTTTGCTCCAAAAATAGTAAAATTTTCCTCATGTATTATACATTATTTAAATTTGTATAACATAAATAATACATAACTGAGTAATTTATTTTTTTGAAATCCACATTTTATTCTCCTATTCTAGTTTCACAACACATTGTTATGCATGTCCCTCAGTTGAACTAATCATCTATCTCAGCTGAGTATTAGTCAAAGTGCATAAAATGAAGACCTTTATCAGCTCTTGTTACATGATAAGAAGCACAGACATGTTAAAAATGAAATTATATATTCATGAAATAATACATTTAATATAAAGCTCACTATCATTGTCTATATACATTTCATTTATTAATCTTTCATTCTGTGTATCTATGGATCTATCTATAATCTTCTATCATCTATCTATATCTACCTGTTGTCATTCTGTCTATTCTCCATCTATATATATCTTTATATCAACCTCTCTTTTCTCTGTAGCACAAATACAGCGTAGATAGAAATCTAAAATTTCATAGGACTCAAGTTCTAAGGTCTTCAGAGAATTAAAATATCATTGAAAGAAAATTTCATTGTAAGTGAACTCTAAGCAAGATCCACAATGGCTTTGCAAATATAATTTTTTGCAAAAGTAGATATGATTTATCTCATTCCAATAATTGTTCTAGATTTCATCCTATTTGTCAGTGGGAGCAAAATAAGCATCTGAGATTCTTCACTGTGTAAGCTAATCTGGAAGAATTTTTCCAACTTCCATTCCCTTAAAATTCTTACTTTTACTTTGTTTTCATCCTCTGAGAATTAAAAAGAGCAAATGCATTGCCTTATTGCTTTCTGTATTAATGTTAACAAAATATATTTTTGATTTAAGTGTGATTTCATTCTCACAAGAGGATTTATTGAATAAAATCTGAAGTAAATTGCCACTGTTTTTTTTTATTCCAAGTTTTGAACAAGATATCCTTGAGAACTTTTTTTCAGTACACATACAGAAGATGAAAGGTCTATTATATTGTATATTATTCCTAAGCATTTTTTTCAAACCAGGAACAAGTAGATGTGCACAAACATCTTAGTCATAAACACACAGGCTAACTTGTCCATGTATATACTGGGCAAGCACTAAATCAAAAACATACACATCAATTTTCTTGTCCCATTTGTTCTCTTGGTTAATCTTCAATTTAATTCTCATGTCAGGAATTCATCCAGCTCTGATGCTGACAAGGTTCTCCTATTCAAAACCATATAAAGTCACAAAAATTAGTAATAATACTACCCACAATATAGCCAAAATCTGCACATATTGGGGTATACTCAGATAAATCTAGATACTTTGTAAATTTTCAAAAATAGAGTCGCAAGAATTTTTAGAATGATTCTATTCAGTCCACTTTTAACATTTTTGTAAGTGAGGGTGTTATTTTGGCAGTTTTATAAAAGAAGAAACTGAAATCTGGAAAGTTTCCATTTATATGCTGAAGAAAAATGTTAGGATAAAATCAATGTTTATGTTAAAAACCAAATAAATAAAAGAAAAATATAGAATAATGTCTTCAGTGCTCCATTCTGTTAACTATTTATTTCACTGTTATTATAATCCAAAAACAATGAGCTGATATTATTCATAAACATGATACTTAGCCCATGGTATCATAAACAGCTCTTGTTAGAACAGGGGAAAGTATCACATTCTAAGATAGTTAAGCATTTTTGACTATCAGTTTTTTAGTATTCGGTTTAAATAATTCTCATTGACTGTTCATGAAGGGACTTTTGGTCTACAAGAAATAATATGTCTTATCATTTTAAATATTGGGGCTCCTTATCCTTTTGCCCATGTGCTGACATGCAATTCTGCGGGTATTTAAAGGTTTCAATTTTGGCCGCTAAGTAATGTCAATGAGTAAAAATTTCTTCCATGATATCTATCAGGAAATTTCTGATTTCTACATAGAGGAAGTTTGTAATAGGATCCTCTAGTGAACGAAGTATAACCCCTCGCTAATCAACAGTAACTGGGAGGTGCTGGGGCCAACTCTATTCTTCATTCCACATTTCCTGAAGAAGGTTAAAAATCTTGTTATTTCTCTAAAGAACTGCTTTGCAAAATATAGTATTTGCAGTAAATATGAAAATTAATATTTTCATCTTGTTCACCAAAGTTAAAACTCCATGAAGGGATTCAAACATGAGAAAACCTTCACTAGTAGAAAGTTGCAAAAGCTTCTTTATACCTTGACCTATTATTCTTTCTCTTCACCTTCTTCATCACATCCTCTCTGTCCCCATGTCCTTCCTCATCTGCCTTATTTTCTTCATTATTTATTTGTTCCTAATTTTACTTTTTCATCCTTCCTTTCCATTTCTTTATGCATAGCTATATACACAATATATAGCTTTATATATATACACATACATACATACATACATACATATATATATATATACTGCACACAAAAACACACACAGGTATATACAGATAAATGGATAAAGAAATATATGTGTGTGTTTGTGTCTGAGTGTGTTTATGTAACAGTATATACTTTTTTTCACTAGTTCATATTATTCAACAGAAGCCAAGTATTCATTTGACTCAAAACAGGGTGCTTGATACCTATGAAGAATAATGATCATAAGATTAGTTTCTCTATTTATATTCACTGACAAGCCATAGTCTGAGACATCAATAAGTTACTATGTGAGTTGACTAAGTGATAGGAAGGAAGCTATTAAGGAAGTTAGTGAAGTGTCTGATGTAACTCCTAAGTGTTGTGTGCCAATCACATCAGCTGCTTTAATCTACATAATTTTTATTATCCCAATAAAATTTAAGTGGAAAGTGTTAGTATTTGATAATTAACCTAGCAAAGGTGGATTCAATGACTATAATTTTTTATTGGTAAATACTGTAAATGAAAAAGTTCTGGAGCAACATTTAGAAATGAAAAAGAGGGTGGATAAAGAGATTAATTAGGGCTTCAGAGGTTGAGGCATATTGATGTTTAGCTACTTCTAGAAATCAATGAAAAAAATGTTCTTTGAGACCAGAAGCCATTGTTCCTATGGTGGTGACCCCATGGATGAAGACAAGGAGCTGTTGAAACATGATCTGAGAAGAGTGTTAACGAGACGCTCTTATGTCACATTGGCATAAAGGTGAAGCCTGCAGATGAAAAATTGATGGGGTTTTTCACTCATGGTTTCTCACCACAGAACTTTTTATTGTTTTCCACTGTCAAGTAAAACTTTTATGGTATTTTTTATTTGAATAAAATGTGTAAGTTGTATATTAATGTGTTACTCTTATAAAGGTCTCTAGGTTTTCAACAGTCTTCATATTCTACCTAGTAATATAAATGTCTTGAGAAGAATTTTTAAATATGAACAAACAAAGAAATATCGACTTAAATTCACACACACATTTATGCATAAAATATAGCTTTAGTTTTTAACAGCATATACTTAAGAACAAACTTTGAACTTTGTCACTTTTTGTAAATAAAAACATTTCTATGTATACTAAGAGTGAATATTATAAAAATGATATCTATTTTTCTACTTTAGACTATGAAAAGAATCATGTTTCCAAAATTTTGCTCATATTCAATTATTTTATCTCTCTGAGACAGAAAACATCTTAATTGATTCTGGGAAAATAGTGGTCATTATAAGGTAAAGAATCAAATAATCAGTGGTTACATTTAAGAAAATGAAGACACTGCACTAACAGATCTTTTACTTAATAATAAGAAAAGAAAATAAACACAAGCAAATTATATTATGTCACATATTTATATGCATTAGTGTGCGTGTGTTGGGATGTGTGTGTATGTGTGTGTGTATGTGTGTGTGTGTGTGTGTATCTACATGAGTGTATTAGGGTATATGCAGAGAAAGTGTGAAGGCCAGAAGATGGTGTCATCCCTGAGACCGACAATATAGACATTTTACTGGCTTGGCACATGGATTCTGGGATGCAAACTCTGAAACCTATGATGTAGCTGTAAGCCCTCTTAAATGCTGAGACATCTCTTCAGCCATTGTTTTTCACTTTTATGCTATACTTACTGAGCTTATTCAGGTTTACTGTGTTACTAACATTTGTATCATGGAATGACTATAAAAACAAAACAGACTTCTGGAAGCATTCCTGAAACATCTGTTCACTCAGTTATCATTTCTGGGTCATGTCATCTCTCTCAGTGCTGGTGGTTGTATTCTCTCCGTAGATACCTCCCCGTACCCTCAAAGTATATCTTTCATGAAGGTGTTTCCAACATTTATTTAGGCCTGTAAAGGTTGAAATCAAATCTTTCCAACAGTCATGCTTTGCAAGTTTGCTAAACAATTACTAGCAGTATTTGGTGGGGAAGAGGTTGTAGAATATTTGGGTGGAGCCTGGATTGCAGATAAAGAAGACAAGTCAGGGTTCTGAAGGTTACATACAACCTTGGTTCTATTTCTACCCCTGCCTTCTTGTCTATAAGAGTTATAAACAGCCTCTTAATATGTCTCCTCTGCCATAGACAGAGACTTTCTACTATGCCATCACCAATGTGATGGCTGAGATTCTTTAAAATCAAAGGCAAAATGAACTTTTCCTTTTTTTTGTACAAATACATGAAATAAGGCTGATTAGAACCATTCCAAAGTTTTTATGACAAAGAGCTGCTTTGTCAATAGTGCCCACGTCACAGCTACGGTCCCAGACAGCTGAGATTGTGGGTCACGGTGATGTCATATACTAAATGTGAAAAGTGAGCATGTTGAAATTCTCATAATACTGTAAGAGAGCTGAAGTGTGTCTTTATGGTATTGTTTCAGGAAGAAGGAATACTGTCTATGTCCCTGGTTTTGATGGAGGATGTGAAATACCTGTAATGAAGCAATATGTGTATTTGAAAGACTGCCATTTTGTTCCTTATTTATAGAACAGGAAATCAATACTGAAACCTATCATTTCTGTGCTTTCTCAAAATTCAGTCATTTTTAAAATGAAAATGATATTCTTTTCCTTTTGTCTTTGTTTTGTCTCTTCTGATTTCTTGATATTTTTTTCTTTTCCTCACCTTTTGTAGCTCCCAATGATGTGGGTACACTTAAAGATTCCTGTGAGCTTCAGAAACTTAAAATTATTTCCTGTGTGAATAATTAGAATAATTAAATCAAAAATATCATACTCATCACTGACTTTAAGTTCACCCAGTCTATTCTTTTATCTCTGCTCCTTCAAAGAATTCAATATTTCTTGTTTTATCTGCCTTAGTTTGCCAGCTTCATAGGAATATCAGATTTGCCAGTTAATTTCTTTGGGTTGAAAGTTAAAAGATTCTAAGCAAAAGGTCAAGGGCCACTTGCTTAGGAAAGAATGTACATGGACTGACAGATGCTGGGAATCACAGGGCTTAAATAATTTATACCACATGCTGCAGTGTTACAGGTCATACATTTAAGAGGTAGCAATAATTATCAGTCATTTAGAAAATATCTTTAAGAAATTGCTACTGAGACCTTCGTTCTTTTTTTATTAAAAAATTTCAGCTCTTCCCCTCCTCTCATTTCCCTCTCCCTCCCCTTCCTGCACCCTCTCCAGTCCTAAGATCAGTCAGGGTTGCCCACCCTGTGGGAAGTCCAAGGTCCTCCTCTCTCCATCCAGGTCTAGAAAGGTGAGCATCCAAACAGACTAGGCTCCCACGAAGGCTGTCTGTGCAGTAGAATCAAGACCCAGTGCCATTGTCCTTGGCTTCTCAGTCAGCTCTCATTGTCAGCCACA
>LOEQ01018066.1:0-10460 GCA_001685075.1 Bramus lutescens
GGGTTTCTGTCCTGCCCGATACCCCACAGCCAGCAAGCCCCAAAGAAAATCACATGGAGAATCTACATTAGGTTATAAAATGATTGACTCATTAGCTCAGTCTTCTTTTTAGCTCTTGTAGCTTATATTAACCCATTATTCTGATCTATGTTAGGCATGTGGCTGGGTACCTTTCTGGGCAGGTCACATGTTGCCTCTTTGGTGGTCTGTGCTGAAATGGGGAAAGGGCTTCTTCCTTCCTAGCAGTTCCCTGTTCTCATCAATCCACCTATACTTCCTGTCTGGTTGACCCACCTATACTTCCTGCCTGGCCAATCAGCATTCATTTAAAACATGACAGAATACAGACAATTCTCCCACACAAAAGTAATGTCATATGTCCAGAATTATGATTGAAAAAAATTGGAGAAATTTAAATGAAAATTGGTTTTAGAAATACCCCAAATTTACTAAATACTTGTAAAGCAAATGAAGACTGGTAAGAGGCTGGTCAGAAGAGTTCAATACGATATGCTACATCTCCTGAAATCCTTTGATTAGTAAGAGGTGGTGCGTCTTTGAGGCATTAATACACCGCTCTCCATCTTCACTGAGTATTTAAATATGTCTCCAATTCCAAGTATCTTTTGACTTATATTTATAATTTCTCATTCATTTCTGAAGATCTAGAAGTATGCTTCATTTGTATAAATGACTTTCAATTTCCTATTTTAATATATGGTATGAAAAGACTCAGAATGTTGCTGTCTCATTCAATATTATAACCAATTTTCCTATCTTTATTTTTTGAGTTTTTTTACAATCACATCAACTGAAAACCTCAGTGGTCACTCTTTTGATTTATGATGTCCTTCCATATGCTGTGACTATGTATCTCTCTCACTGGTTTGTGAATAAATCTGTTTCATTCTATGGCCAGGGAGAATAGAGCCAGGCAAGAAATTCAAAGTTACAGGGAGACATCTTCTAGCCATAGAAGGAGTAACATGCCAGGGTATCGTGGATAAACCATGGCCATGTGGTGATACACAGATTAGCAGAAATAGATTAACTTAATTGTGAGAGATAGTCAGTAATATGCCTAAGACATTGGCCAAATAATTAAAATTAACATTAAGCCTCTGAATGGCTGTCTAATAAGCTGTTGTAGGGACAGCAGGGCAGAGAGAAACAGGTCCAGTGAGACCAGGCAAGACCAAGAAAATCTCAATTTATACTCTTTTCTACTTAAGAATTTTAGAGCAGGCTGGTGGTGGCACACACCTTTAATTCTAGCACTTGGGAGGCAGAGGCAGGCTGATCTCTATGAGTTCCAGGGCAGCCTGGTCTACCGGGTGAGTTACAGGACAACTAATGCCATTACACAGAGGAACCATGTCTCAAAAACAAAACAAAAGGGCTGGAGATATGGCTCAGAGGTTAAGAGCATTGCCTGCTCTTGCAAAGGTCCTGAGTCCAATTCCCAGCAACCACATGGTGGCTCACAACCATATATAATGGGGTCTGGTGCCCTCTTCTGGCCTACAGGCATACACACAGGCAGAATATTGTATACATAATAAATAAAAATGAATATTAAAAAACAACAAAAAACAACAAAACCAAAAACAACAATAACAAAAAAAAGTTTTCACAGAGTTTCTAAGCCATAAGTAATAAGTTATGATTTAAAAATTTGTGTGATAATGCCTAGAATAAAACCAAGACCTCAGTCAGGGTGGATGGGAGATTTTCAGACTGGTCTTTATTACTTATTTTGTTGCAACCTATCCTATCAAACATTGGTCCATTCAGTGAATGTTGGTAGAGTGCTTAGTATGTGTTTAACATTTTTTTTTCAAAATTCTGGTAGATAATGATGAGTCAACCCCAAAACTGCCTCTGCCTGCATGGAATTTAATATCTACTATGTGACATCTACCAAGCACAAAATAAGGGTGGGTTTAGGAGAAAAAAATGTGTAGCACTGTCCCAAAAGGACCTAAAGATAAATAGAGTTCAGGTTTTATTATATGTATTTAATTCCAAGGTTCTTATTTTCCTGATTCTGTACTGAAAACAGTGAACTATATTTTCTTTTATTTTTTTAGAAACAATGAGAGGCTTTTGGAAAATTAGAACTTACATTGCAATGCATACTGCAGACCCTTAACATTTGCGATTCTGTTTTAAGTGGCTACACCACAGAAGGACCAAGACTGTGGAAAATGACAAACCTATTTATTTCTCACTTGATTTCTTTCCCACTTTATCTGGGTCTGAACAGAAATTTATGTTACAATAGCTTTATTTTAAACCGGGTAGAACTACTCATATTTTCTTGAAAAGTGACAGAATCAAGAAAAGGGACAGGGACTTACAGATGAGAAACTATCATATCAAATCAATGCAAAAGACAAGAGAGAGAATTTAGAGAACACTTACTGATAGGTAGTTGGGCTGACATTGATGCGCCGAGGATGACTTCCTGATTCAAATTTGCTTGCCAGAGTGACATTATTTCCAAAAAGACAATATCGTGGCATTCTCACTCCAACTACACCAGCTAGCACAGAGCCTGAATGAATGCCTATCCGCATCTGGAAATATAAAAAGAATTGGAGACTAAATAGTTGTTTCTACTTTCCATGCAATAGTGTTTTTATTAAATTGTATTTTAAGTACATGGTTGTTTTGCCTGCATATATGTAATTGGGCCATATGCATGTCTAGTCCGCTAGGAAGCCAGAAGAGAATGTGAGAGCCTGTGGAACTACAGTTAAAGGCAGTTGTGAGCTGCCATATGCATCCTTGGATTAGAAACTGTCCTCTGCATGAATGGTGATCTTAAGTGTAGAGTCATCTCTCCAGTCCTGGCATGAAACTGTTTCAATGAAACATGTCACCAGATATTAAATAATTAAACCAGAGTAATCCTAAAGACTGAAACTAGTCTAGGTCATCATTGTGAGACTAATATCTAGTTTGTTACAAATGTTAAATGAACATAGATATTGTAGAATAAACAAATAAAAGAATAGATTAATTGTAAGAACAAGATATAAAGTCTTTTTAAAAAATATTTGATTTATTTTTAGCTTTTTGTGTGTGTGTGCTTATAGATGAGTACATTCACATATATTTAAGGACCCAGAAAAGTCAGAGAGTATATTGAATCTCTGGAGCTGGAGTTAGAGGCAATTTGAGCTGCCTAATTATAAGTGCAGGGAACTCTGGCAATTTGGAAGAACAGTATTCTCTCTTAACTGTTGAACTATGTCTCTAGGTCAGAATTCATAGCTAACTTGCTGCATAAATATGTTTCAGTTTTAATCTGTTTCATTTGCATATAATATCTATAAGTAAACATTTATTATTCTCTATCAAATTATTTCTACATGAAGACTTATTTTACCTCATGACATTAATTTCACTTTTAAAATAAATGTTTATATCTATTTGTCTCAAATACTGAATTTTACATGATGTATGTATACCTATATTCTTACTCTTGAATACTAAGGAATACCTACAGAATAATACCTCTGGAGACTCTCAATTAATAAGTCATGAATGTGGAAGAAATTGCCTAAATCTTTGATATAGTAATATGGTATTACAAACAATTCAACCAACCCTTGATTAAGTCAAAGATTTATTGATTGAATGATGAGCAAATTAGCCACTGTACCTGATAAAGATTAATGTGTTCAAGATCTGAAGTAATCTTCAATATACAATTGCTACATAGTGAAACATGAAGGGACCAACAGAGTTCTATCAATAGAGTATATAACCAAACAACTGAAGCTGGGAGACAAAGTAGGAGAGAGAGAGAGAGAGAGAGAGAGAGAGAGAGAGAGAATGTCATTATGGAACTAATGATTTCTGAATGTATCACCTTATGATAAGAGAGACACACTGACTGTCCCAGTTATAGCTCCCCATAATACTACATACATAAAAACAAACAAACGAACAAAAAAATGTGGTTCAATGTGGTGTTAGTGTCATGATATTTTATTAAAAATATAAAAGTGTTAGAGTATTTGGCCACCAGATATACAGTTTCTTATAAGTATATCTACTTGTTGGATGGGTGTCATTCAGACTAGAAATAGGAAATAGTGGAACAAACTACTCAAGAAGAGTCCCATTAATGTATATGTGACAGAAAGATAGATACAGTAAACAGCTATTTCAAATTATTGAAGAAAAAAAAAAGACTGTCATTCTGGTAGAGTGGTTTGCATTAATTTTGTCTTAAGGTAGGAGAGAGTAACTCCTGAAAATAGAACTCCAATTTCCACACACATCATGGAAGTTTGCTTAAATCAATAAATAAAAATACAATAAAAATTACCTTTTAATTTTTCTATCTACATCAATTCCCGAGTGGTCTAGCTTGTGAAGGTATCTCTTCTCATTTAAATAAAGACCCAATTATTATTTTGCGTTTCTCCTTCATGTTTTTGCACAATTAGGAGTGTCCTTGTTGTTCAGTTCTTAAGATTTAGAAAGATAATGGCAAAAGTCAAAGGAGCTTTGCAGTTTTATAATGAATCCCCATGCAGTTACCATTTACAGGAATTTATCTTTCTGTAGGTCCAGAGTGCCACCTGGTACCATTTTCCTTCTACTCATTTTTATGTCTTCCACCATTTTTATATCTCAGGACCCTAATAATGCATTCGTTTAGACTGTATATGTTAAAACGTATCAATAGTTTGTCTTTACAAGAGAAGGCTATTTTCATTGATTGTAGAGGTCTAGTTTGAGTGCTGGGGATGCAGCTCAGTGGTCGAGGGACAACATAACCAGCACAAGACCAAAGTTCCATCTCTAACCCTGAACAAAGGAGGAGGGAGGAACGAGGGAGAGAGGGAGGGAAGGAGAGAGGAAGGGAGGGAGGGAAAGAAAGTTTTAGGTTAAAATTCCTCCCTTCATCAGTACTTTAAGGTGTTCTCTCTAATTTCTCTCTTGCATTGTTTCTTTAAGATTTTTTAAGCCACTTTTAAAATTTTTGGAGAGGTGGTTCTGTGGGTGTGTAGAAATCAATGGACAGCTTGCTGGAGTCAGTCCTCGCTCTTTCCATTGTGAGTCCCAGAAATGGAAGACACATCATCAGGCTTGGCAGCAAACACCTTTACCTGCTGAGCTGTCTTGCTTGTTTCTGAAAGCAAACCAACTGTTGTACTTAAGTTACGTTATAAACATAACATACATTTTTTCTAGATACTTTCAGTTACTTTTCCTTTGAGAATTTTAAATAATTTAGTTATGAATTCCTTTGGCATGATGTTTGTTGATTTTTATGCTTTGGGTTTACTGTGACCTTTAATCTACCAATATATAGCTTCATTATATTTAGAAAATTTTCAGAACTGATGTTTTCTGCCCACATTTCCTTCTTTGAGACTCTGCTTGCATGTATGTTTAGATCCTTGCAGTTTCACAAAGATCCCAATGATCTGTTCATTTAAGAGGACATTCTCTTTATTTTGGATTTCTACTGTAATCTCCAAATTGGCTTATATTTCTCTTTGCAAATCATTCTAGAACTAATTGCTTTCAATGTCAGATACTGTACTTTTTACTCTCTAAATGTTAAGTTTGGGATTTCTTTTCTCCCAGATGCCAACTTAAATTTAAGCATATGTACTGTACTTTAAACTATTTTGAATGCTCTATTCTTCCAGCATTTTCTTCCATTCTACATCCATCATTTTCATTGATTGATTGCTCTCATTATGAGTCAGCATTCAATTTTCTCCATGCCTAGACACATTTTTTAGGTGCCAGATTGAAATAACCTTGTAGAGTATTAGATTTTTTGCAAATATTCTTGATCTTTGTTCTGGAATGCATTTAGACACTGTTTCTTTGTAGTCTTGTTTTAAGATATGTAGGAAACTGTTTGATGAAGGTGTAGTTATTCTCTCATAAGAAAGGCAACAACATTATAAGTGGTATTCCCTGTATATGGAATTTATGGCCTTTTGAAGGCTGATGAACATGGGTAGTGGATGAAGTCCTGAGTAAATGTGGTTTGTTGACATGAACACAGCCATGTAAAGGATCCCAGTGCCTCAGATCCATTAGAATGGCAATGCCTCCTCCAGGTCAGGCTCAGCAAACTGTCAGTTTCTCCCAATCCTTATGAGAATGTTGACAGAGTGTACAAAAGTGTCTACCTTGTGTCGTGTGTGTGTGTGTGTGTGTGTGTAAAATAACAATACTTTTAGACGTGTTCATAATTTTGACAGGAAATAGGAAGACATGGGAGGAACTGGAGGGGAAAAGAAGGAATAGAAATAATGTAAAATTCATGTATGAAATTCATACAAAATTGAATCAAACATTAGATCCCCTTTTCCCATTTTTCAGGTTGTTCTCTTTTCTTTCCTTTCATGGAGAAGGTTGTTTCTGCACATGTAGTAGTTAGAGCTTTGCAGAATATTTGTTGAAGACACTGGGAGAATCTTTTGTAATCTCTGTGCAGTCCTTGACTTCAGCATGTCACCTCTAGCCTACCTGGTCTCCCCAGATGCTCATCTTTTTCTTAATACTAGGAATATGTTCCTCATTCATTCCCCTGTGATCTCCTATTAGGAAGGTACACAAGCACAATATCCATCTCATTTGTTCTCTAGTCCTCAAGTCTCACCACTTTTCAGAGATTAGTGTCCAGTATTATAAAAACAGCTCTCTATTTCATTTTCAGGGTTTCTATTTTCTAAGATGGGAGAAGTAATTCTGCCTCAGTGTTCCACATTGGCTGGATTCAGAAGTTAGCCTATATTTAAAAGAAAAACTATCTGAAAACTATGTACCTACTTCTGATGAAAGGTGTTCAATATATCTTTTACAAGCAAGATAAATGTAGAGTATCTTTTCTAAACTTAGCAACTGCCACAATTTTAGTGAAGACCATGAAGTTCTACCTTGACTTCCTATCAAAAGACAGGTTGCTCTTTAAAAGTTTTTTCAGACGAAGAATTATTTTAATCCAAGAATAATGATGGTTAAACAAGGGGTATTCTTGGAGTTGGGGAAGAGTAAAGAATTGTCATTAAAAATAATTTCTTAGAAGGCTAAATTAGCATTAAATTAGCATGAAAATATACCACTCCCTCCCAGTGACACATACACCACTGATTGTCTTTGCCTGATAACAGAAAAGGATTCATTGGATTATCTAGATTGGGAAATATTGGGAAGATTTAAGGTGACAAAATTGTGAACTTAGAAGCAGAGTTATCACACTCTACTTTCCTTTGCTTGTCTTTTGAGGATTCACAGAAATTTCCAAGGAATCGTGTCCTATATTCATGGAAGGCACCAAAAACCCCATTCAAGTTATGCCAAGGACATCATCAAGGGAAGCAAAATGAAGAGATGCATTTGCCATTAGGGTAGAGTTAAATCCATTCTCACAGATTTTAGCTATATATGAATAGATTAAGCAATAATATTGACATCCAGTCAGCCAACATACCCTAAGAAAAGAAGGTTCCTTTGTATTAGGCCAATAACTCTCAACTGGAGCCATTACTGTCCATCACTGGATATTTGGCAATATCTGGAGACATTTCACTTTTTTTGTCTGGGATGGGGAGTTGCTACTAGCATTATCTGATAATATTAGACACTCAAAGGAAAGCCTCCTGCTCCTTTGCAGACTCATCTAGAACACCAAAATTGACCAAACCTACTCTACACATTCCTGTAAATATTCCAAAAAATGGTAGAAACAAGCCTAGGGATAATTTATTCAGACAAAAGTGATGTGGGATTCCCCTCTGTATGCTGTGAAACATACAGAGCATATGAAACTGCATACAGAGGGGAAATAAACTGGCTTGGACTGATAAGGTAGAACAGAGCTATGTGGGGAAAACTAAACTGAATGCTGGGAGAAGGAAGTCTGAGTCAGAGTAGGAGCCATGGAGCCGCTGCCAGAGACAAACATTCTGAACCTTGCTGGTAGGCTATGAGCATTATGGTAAAATATAAAATAATGGAGGTGGATTAATTATAGATATAAGAGCTAGATAGGAATATGATTAAGTAGTTGGCCAAGCAGTGATTTAATTAATACAGTACCTGTGTGGTTTCTTTAGGAATCTGAGCAGTTGGGAAACTATAACACCAAAGCTTTGATGTAACATGGTAGTCTTTAATTTTAAGAACATGTTCATAAAAACAATGTCTGTCCTCAAGGTTTATTTACAAATAAATTAACTTCAGGATTTATAGCTGAGAGCAGAGTTGCAACTACCTATCATTCTATGTCAAGCTGCCAATGGATTCAATTATTCACATAATATTATTGTTTATCAACTGGGGCTCATAAACTACTACATTTTGAGAAAATTTCTTCCAACTTTTTAAAATGGAAGGCTTGTATATTTCTTCTTTGCTAGCCAGACCCCTTTTGAATTTATTGAGGAAAGAAGGTTAAGTTTGGACACAACCTTGCCCCTGTACTGAGGAGACCCATCCAGAGGTGTAAGTGTGTGCCCACCTGCTGGGCAGTCCAGGAACAGAGTACAGGGTCCCTCCAACTCCTGCTCCAGGGGCTTCTTTGTTCCACATGACCCTGCCTCCCCCAAGTCTTCCCTATTGTCTGTGAGATCCTTGGCCCAGGAACAGTTCCTGCTCCTGCACTGAGGCTTTCCACTCAGAGGGGTGAGTGTCTGCCTGCTGGGTCAAGGCCCCTGGAAGGGAGTGCACAGCACCTCCTGCTCCTTCTGCAGGGGCTTATTTGTGACACATGAACCTGCCCTCCCCACAAGTTTGCCCTTTTGTCTGTGGGGGTCCTCAAACTACCAGGTGTCCCTGTTCCTGTGCTGAGGAGATCAAATCAGACAGCTGAGTGTGTGCCATCCTGGGGTGGACAGTCAGAGAAGGGAGCACAGGGCCCCTCCAGCTCCTGCTGCAGGGATTACTTTGATCCACAAGACCCTGCCTCCCCCAAGCCTGCCCTATTGTCTGCAAGGGTCTTGAGCTTGGCCCAGGAACAGTTCCTGCTCCTGCACTGAGTGTAAGTGGGTCTTGAGTGTAAGCCACAGCATAGACTGGACCAAGATGCCAAGTCTCTTCTGGCTGCACTTGAAGAAAGAGGAGGGCAGGCGCCAATGCAAGAATTCCTCCAACCACCTGAAAGGCAACATGACAAGCCAGAATCCAGGGATCATGCAATAAGAACACTTGAACACACTACTAGAGAAGAAGTAGAAGAAATCAAATTTAAACATAACATTATGATAATAATAGTGGACTTTAAACAGGATGTGAAAAACTGCTTTAAAGAAACAAAGAGGACAAATAAAAAGGTAGAAGAAATGAAAAAATCTCTCAAATATATCCAAGAAAACCAAGAAAAAGCAACAAAACAGGTAATGGAAACAGTTCAAGACTTGAAAAATGAAATGTAGGCAATGAAGAAAGCACAAACTGAGGGAAGACTGCATATGGAAAATCTGGGTAAATGAAAAGGAACTACAGAGACAAGTATAAACAACAGAATTCAAGAGATAGAAGAAAGAATCTCAGACACAGAAGATACTATACAGGAAATAAAATCACTGATCAAAGAACACAACAAATACAACAAATTATTAACACAAAGCATCCAGAAATCTAGAACATCATGGAAAGACCAAACCTAAGAATAATAGGGGTAGAAGAAGGAGAAGAACTAAAATTCATAGGCCTAGAAAATATATTCAACAAAATTATAGAAGAAAACTTTCCCAACCTAAAGAAAGATATTTCTATGAAGGTACAAAAAGCAAAGAGAACACCAAAAAGATTGGATCAAAAAAAGCATGCCCTCACCATATAATAATCAAAACACAAAACACAGAATAAAGAATGAATATTAAAGGCTGCAAGGGAAAAATGTCAAGTATCATATAAAAGAAAACCTATCAGAATTAGACCTGACTTCTCAATGGAAACCATGAAAGCCAGGTCTTAGATATATGTGCAGCAGTCACTAAGAGACCATGGATGCAAGCCCAGACTACTACACTCAGCAAAGCTTGCATTCCCAATCAATGGGAAAAAAAAGATATTCCAGGACAAAAATAGATTTAAACAATACGTAGCCACAAACACAGCCTTACAGAAAGTACTAGAAGGACAACCACAACCCAAGGAAGCCAAAAAAAACCCATAATAACACAAGCATCTGAAAACCCTTTGCCAACACAACTCAAAGAAGGAAAACACATAAACATTATAATCAGAAAAAATAACCAGAGTTAAAAACCATTGGTCATTAATATCACTTAATATCAATGGACTCAATTAACCCATAAAAAGGTATGGGTTAGCCCTTCCCTTCATCGGGGCAAAAGATCCCCCAGCTCAGCCTGTTTGTGCACTGGGCGGGAGTGAGTTGAACGAGGTGGGAGTAACTTTGTTTCAATAGCCTGTGGGCAGCAAGGCAGACCCTTTGTCTGTGAGGTCCC
>LOEQ01018067.1:0-10460 GCA_001685075.1 Bramus lutescens
GGGTTTCTGTCCTGCCCGATACCCCACAGCCAGCAAGCCCCAAAGAAAATCACATGGAGAATCTACATTAGGTTATAAAATGATTGACTCATTAGCTCAGTCTTCTTTTTAGCTCTTGTAGCTTATATTAACCCATTATTCTGATCTATGTTAGGCATGTGGCTGGGTACCTTTCTGGGCAGGTCACATGTTGCCTCTTTGGTGGTCTGTGCTGAAATGGGGAAAGGGCTTCTTCCTTCCTAGCAGTTCCCTGTTCTCATCAATCCACCTATACTTCCTGTCTGGTTGACCCACCTATACTTCCTGCCTGGCCAATCAGCATTCATTTAAAACATGACAGAATACAGACAATTCTCCCACACAAAAGTAATGTCATATGTCCAGAATTATGATTGAAAAAAATTGGAGAAATTTAAATGAAAATTGGTTTTAGAAATACCCCAAATTTACTAAATACTTGTAAAGCAAATGAAGACTGGTAAGAGGCTGGTCAGAAGAGTTCAATACGATATGCTACATCTCCTGAAATCCTTTGATTAGTAAGAGGTGGTGCGTCTTTGAGGCATTAATACACCGCTCTCCATCTTCACTGAGTATTTAAATATGTCTCCAATTCCAAGTATCTTTTGACTTATATTTATAATTTCTCATTCATTTCTGAAGATCTAGAAGTATGCTTCATTTGTATAAATGACTTTCAATTTCCTATTTTAATATATGGTATGAAAAGACTCAGAATGTTGCTGTCTCATTCAATATTATAACCAATTTTCCTATCTTTATTTTTTGAGTTTTTTTACAATCACATCAACTGAAAACCTCAGTGGTCACTCTTTTGATTTATGATGTCCTTCCATATGCTGTGACTATGTATCTCTCTCACTGGTTTGTGAATAAATCTGTTTCATTCTATGGCCAGGGAGAATAGAGCCAGGCAAGAAATTCAAAGTTACAGGGAGACATCTTCTAGCCATAGAAGGAGTAACATGCCAGGGTATCGTGGATAAACCATGGCCATGTGGTGATACACAGATTAGCAGAAATAGATTAACTTAATTGTGAGAGATAGTCAGTAATATGCCTAAGACATTGGCCAAATAATTAAAATTAACATTAAGCCTCTGAATGGCTGTCTAATAAGCTGTTGTAGGGACAGCAGGGCAGAGAGAAACAGGTCCAGTGAGACCAGGCAAGACCAAGAAAATCTCAATTTATACTCTTTTCTACTTAAGAATTTTAGAGCAGGCTGGTGGTGGCACACACCTTTAATTCTAGCACTTGGGAGGCAGAGGCAGGCTGATCTCTATGAGTTCCAGGGCAGCCTGGTCTACCGGGTGAGTTACAGGACAACTAATGCCATTACACAGAGGAACCATGTCTCAAAAACAAAACAAAAGGGCTGGAGATATGGCTCAGAGGTTAAGAGCATTGCCTGCTCTTGCAAAGGTCCTGAGTCCAATTCCCAGCAACCACATGGTGGCTCACAACCATATATAATGGGGTCTGGTGCCCTCTTCTGGCCTACAGGCATACACACAGGCAGAATATTGTATACATAATAAATAAAAATGAATATTAAAAAACAACAAAAAACAACAAAACCAAAAACAACAATAACAAAAAAAAGTTTTCACAGAGTTTCTAAGCCATAAGTAATAAGTTATGATTTAAAAATTTGTGTGATAATGCCTAGAATAAAACCAAGACCTCAGTCAGGGTGGATGGGAGATTTTCAGACTGGTCTTTATTACTTATTTTGTTGCAACCTATCCTATCAAACATTGGTCCATTCAGTGAATGTTGGTAGAGTGCTTAGTATGTGTTTAACATTTTTTTTTCAAAATTCTGGTAGATAATGATGAGTCAACCCCAAAACTGCCTCTGCCTGCATGGAATTTAATATCTACTATGTGACATCTACCAAGCACAAAATAAGGGTGGGTTTAGGAGAAAAAAATGTGTAGCACTGTCCCAAAAGGACCTAAAGATAAATAGAGTTCAGGTTTTATTATATGTATTTAATTCCAAGGTTCTTATTTTCCTGATTCTGTACTGAAAACAGTGAACTATATTTTCTTTTATTTTTTTAGAAACAATGAGAGGCTTTTGGAAAATTAGAACTTACATTGCAATGCATACTGCAGACCCTTAACATTTGCGATTCTGTTTTAAGTGGCTACACCACAGAAGGACCAAGACTGTGGAAAATGACAAACCTATTTATTTCTCACTTGATTTCTTTCCCACTTTATCTGGGTCTGAACAGAAATTTATGTTACAATAGCTTTATTTTAAACCGGGTAGAACTACTCATATTTTCTTGAAAAGTGACAGAATCAAGAAAAGGGACAGGGACTTACAGATGAGAAACTATCATATCAAATCAATGCAAAAGACAAGAGAGAGAATTTAGAGAACACTTACTGATAGGTAGTTGGGCTGACATTGATGCGCCGAGGATGACTTCCTGATTCAAATTTGCTTGCCAGAGTGACATTATTTCCAAAAAGACAATATCGTGGCATTCTCACTCCAACTACACCAGCTAGCACAGAGCCTGAATGAATGCCTATCCGCATCTGGAAATATAAAAAGAATTGGAGACTAAATAGTTGTTTCTACTTTCCATGCAATAGTGTTTTTATTAAATTGTATTTTAAGTACATGGTTGTTTTGCCTGCATATATGTAATTGGGCCATATGCATGTCTAGTCCGCTAGGAAGCCAGAAGAGAATGTGAGAGCCTGTGGAACTACAGTTAAAGGCAGTTGTGAGATGCCATATGCATCCTTGGATTAGAAACTGTCCTCTGCAGGAATGGTGATCTTAAGTGTAGAGTCATCTCTCCAGTCCTGGCATGAAACTGCTTCAATGAAACATGTCACCAGATATTAAATAATTAAACCAGAGTAATCCTAAAGACTGAAACTAGTCTAGGTCATCATTGTGAGACTAATATCTAGTTTGTTACAAATGTTAAATGAACATAGATATTGTAGAATAAACAAATAAAAGAATAGATTAATTGTAAGAACAAGATATAAAGTCTTTTTAAAAAATATTTGATTTATTTTTAGCTTTTTGTGTGTGTGTGCTTATAGATGAGTACATTCACATATATTTAAGGACCCAGAAAAGTCAGAGAGTATATTGAATCTCTGGAGCTGGAGTTAGAGGCAATTTGAGCTGCCTAATTATAAGTGCAGGGAACTCTGGCAATTTGGAAGAACAGTATTCTCTCTTAACTGTTGAACTATGTCTCTAGGTCAGAATTCATAGCTAACTTGCTGCATAAATATGTTTCAGTTTTAATCTGTTTCATTTGCATATAATATCTATAAGTAAACATTTATTATTCTCTATCAAATTATTTCTACATGAAGACTTATTTTACCTCATGACATTAATTTCACTTTTAAAATAAATGTTTATATCTATTTGTCTCAAATACTGAATTTTACATGATGTATGTATACCTATATTCTTACTCTTGAATACTAAGGAATACCTACAGAATAATACCTCTGGAGACTCTCAATTAATAAGTCATGAATGTGGAAGAAATTGCCTAAATCTTTGATATAGTAATATGGTATTACAAACAATTCAACCAACCCTTGATTAAGTCAAAGATTTATTGATTGAATGATGAGCAAATTAGCCACTGTACCTGATAAAGATTAATGTGTTCAAGATCTGAAGTAATCTTCAATATACAATTGCTACATAGTGAAACATGAAGGGACCAACAGAGTTCTATCAATAGAGTATATAACCAAACAACTGAAGCTGGGAGACAAAGTAGGAGAGAGAGAGAGAGAGAGAGAGAGAGAGAGAGAGAGAATGTCATTATGGAACTAATGATTTCTGAATGTATCACCTTATGATAAGAGAGACACACTGACTGTCCCAGTTATAGCTCCCCATAATACTACATACATAAAAACAAACAAACGAACAAAAAAATGTGGTTCAATGTGGTGTTAGTGTCATGATATTTTATTAAAAATATAAAAGTGTTAGAGTATTTGGCCACCAGATATACAGTTTCTTATAAGTATATCTACTTGTTGGATGGGTGTCATTCAGACTAGAAATAGGAAATAGTGGAACAAACTACTCAAGAAGAGTCCCATTAATGTATATGTGACAGAAAGATAGATACAGTAAACAGCTATTTCAAATTATTGAAGAAAAAAAAAAGACTGTCATTCTGGTAGAGTGGTTTGCATTAATTTTGTCTTAAGGTAGGAGAGAGTAACTCCTGAAAATAGAACTCCAATTTCCACACACATCATGGAAGTTTGCTTAAATCAATAAATAAAAATACAATAAAAATTACCTTTTAATTTTTCTATCTACATCAATTCCCGAGTGGTCTAGCTTGTGAAGGTATCTCTTCTCATTTAAATAAAGACCCAATTATTATTTTGCGTTTCTCCTTCATGTTTTTGCACAATTAGGAGTGTCCTTGTTGTTCAGTTCTTAAGATTTAGAAAGATAATGGCAAAAGTCAAAGGAGCTTTGCAGTTTTATAATGAATCCCCATGCAGTTACCATTTACAGGAATTTATCTTTCTGTAGGTCCAGAGTGCCACCTGGTACCATTTTCCTTCTACTCATTTTTATGTCTTCCACCATTTTTATATCTCAGGACCCTAATAATGCATTCGTTTAGACTGTATATGTTAAAACGTATCAATAGTTTGTCTTTACAAGAGAAGGCTATTTTCATTGATTGTAGAGGTCTAGTTTGAGTGCTGGGGATGCAGCTCAGTGGTCGAGGGACAACATAACCAGCACAAGACCAAAGTTCCATCTCTAACCCTGAACAAAGGAGGAGGGAGGAACGAGGGAGAGAGGGAGGGAAGGAGAGAGGAAGGGAGGGAGGGAAAGAAAGTTTTAGGTTAAAATTCCTCCCTTCATCAGTACTTTAAGGTGTTCTCTCTAATTTCTCTCTTGCATTGTTTCTTTAAGATTTTTTAAGCCACTTTTAAAATTTTTGGAGAGGTGGTTCTGTGGGTGTGTAGAAATCAATGGACAGCTTGCTGGAGTCAGTCCTCGCTCTTTCCATTGTGAGTCCCAGAAATGGAAGACACATCATCAGGCTTGGCAGCAAACACCTTTACCTGCTGAGCTGTCTTGCTTGTTTCTGAAAGCAAACCAACTGTTGTACTTAAGTTACGTTATAAACATAACATACATTTTTTCTAGATACTTTCAGTTACTTTTCCTTTGAGAATTTTAAATAATTTAGTTATGAATTCCTTTGGCATGATGTTTGTTGATTTTTATGCTTTGGGTTTACTGTGACCTTTAATCTACCAATATATAGCTTCATTATATTTAGAAAATTTTCAGAACTGATGTTTTCTGCCCACATTTCCTTCTTTGAGACTCTGCTTGCATGTATGTTTAGATCCTTGCAGTTTCACAAAGATCCCAATGATCTGTTCATTTAAGAGGACATTCTCTTTATTTTGGATTTCTACTGTAATCTCCAAATTGGCTTATATTTCTCTTTGCAAATCATTCTAGAACTAATTGCTTTCAATGTCAGATACTGTACTTTTTACTCTCTAAATGTTAAGTTTGGGATTTCTTTTCTCCCAGATGCCAACTTAAATTTAAGCATATGTACTGTACTTTAAACTATTTTGAATGCTCTATTCTTCCAGCATTTTCTTCCATTCTACATCCATCATTTTCATTGATTGATTGCTCTCATTATGAGTCAGCATTCAATTTTCTCCATGCCTAGACACATTTTTTAGGTGCCAGATTGAAATAACCTTGTAGAGTATTAGATTTTTTGCAAATATTCTTGATCTTTGTTCTGGAATGCATTTAGACACTGTTTCTTTGTAGTCTTGTTTTAAGATATGTAGGAAACTGTTTGATGAAGGTGTAGTTATTCTCTCATAAGAAAGGCAACAACATTATAAGTGGTATTCCCTGTATATGGAATTTATGGCCTTTTGAAGGCTGATGAACATGGGTAGTGGATGAAGTCCTGAGTAAATGTGGTTTGTTGACATGAACACAGCCATGTAAAGGATCCCAGTGCCTCAGATCCATTAGAATGGCAATGCCTCCTCCAGGTCAGGCTCAGCAAACTGTCAGTTTCTCCCAATCCTTATGAGAATGTTGACAGAGTGTACAAAAGTGTCTACCTTGTGTCGTGTGTGTGTGTGTGTGTGTGTGTAAAATAACAATACTTTTAGACGTGTTCATAATTTTGACAGGAAATAGGAAGACATGGGAGGAACTGGAGGGGAAAAGAAGGAATAGAAATAATGTAAAATTCATGTATGAAATTCATACAAAATTGAATCAAACATTAGATCCCCTTTTCCCATTTTTCAGGTTGTTCTCTTTTCTTTCCTTTCATGGAGAAGGTTGTTTCTGCACATGTAGTAGTTAGAGCTTTGCAGAATATTTGTTGAAGACACTGGGAGAATCTTTTGTAATCTCTGTGCAGTCCTTGACTTCAGCATGTCACCTCTAGCCTACCTGGTCTCCCCAGATGCTCATCTTTTTCTTAATACTAGGAATATGTTCCTCATTCATTCCCCTGTGATCTCCTATTAGGAAGGTACACAAGCACAATATCCATCTCATTTGTTCTCTAGTCCTCAAGTCTCACCACTTTTCAGAGATTAGTGTCCAGTATTATAAAAACAGCTCTCTATTTCATTTTCAGGGTTTCTATTTTCTAAGATGGGAGAAGTAATTCTGCCTCAGTGTTCCACATTGGCTGGATTCAGAAGTTAGCCTATATTTAAAAGAAAAACTATCTGAAAACTATGTACCTACTTCTGATGAAAGGTGTTCAATATATCTTTTACAAGCAAGATAAATGTAGAGTATCTTTTCTAAACTTAGCAACTGCCACAATTTTAGTGAAGACCATGAAGTTCTACCTTGACTTCCTATCAAAAGACAGGTTGCTCTTTAAAAGTTTTTTCAGACGAAGAATTATTTTAATCCAAGAATAATGATGGTTAAACAAGGGGTATTCTTGGAGTTGGGGAAGAGTAAAGAATTGTCATTAAAAATAATTTCTTAGAAGGCTAAATTAGCATTAAATTAGCATGAAAATATACCACTCCCTCCCAGTGACACATACACCACTGATTGTCTTTGCCTGATAACAGAAAAGGATTCATTGGATTATCTAGATTGGGAAATATTGGGAAGATTTAAGGTGACAAAATTGTGAACTTAGAAGCAGAGTTATCACACTCTACTTTCCTTTGCTTGTCTTTTGAGGATTCACAGAAATTTCCAAGGAATCGTGTCCTATATTCATGGAAGGCACCAAAAACCCCATTCAAGTTATGCCAAGGACATCATCAAGGGAAGCAAAATGAAGAGATGCATTTGCCATTAGGGTAGAGTTAAATCCATTCTCACAGATTTTAGCTATATATGAATAGATTAAGCAATAATATTGACATCCAGTCAGCCAACATACCCTAAGAAAAGAAGGTTCCTTTGTATTAGGCCAATAACTCTCAACTGGAGCCATTACTGTCCATCACTGGATATTTGGCAATATCTGGAGACATTTCACTTTTTTTGTCTGGGATGGGGAGTTGCTACTAGCATTATCTGATAATATTAGACACTCAAAGGAAAGCCTCCTGCTCCTTTGCAGACTCATCTAGAACACCAAAATTGACCAAACCTACTCTACACATTCCTGTAAATATTCCAAAAAATGGTAGAAACAAGCCTAGGGATAATTTATTCAGACAAAAGTGATGTGGGATTCCCCTCTGTATGCTGTGAAACATACAGAGCATATGAAACTGCATACAGAGGGGAAATAAACTGGCTTGGACTGATAAGGTAGAACAGAGCTATGTGGGGAAAACTAAACTGAATGCTGGGAGAAGGAAGTCTGAGTCAGAGTAGGAGCCATGGAGCCGCTGCCAGAGACAAACATTCTGAACCTTGCTGGTAGGCTATGAGCATTATGGTAAAATATAAAATAATGGAGGTGGATTAATTATAGATATAAGAGCTAGATAGGAATATGATTAAGTAGTTGGCCAAGCAGTGATTTAATTAATACAGTACCTGTGTGGTTTCTTTAGGAATCTGAGCAGTTGGGAAACTATAACACCAAAGCTTTGATGTAACATGGTAGTCTTTAATTTTAAGAACATGTTCATAAAAACAATGTCTGTCCTCAAGGTTTATTTACAAATAAATTAACTTCAGGATTTATAGCTGAGAGCAGAGTTGCAACTACCTATCATTCTATGTCAAGCTGCCAATGGATTCAATTATTCACATAATATTATTGTTTATCAACTGGGGCTCATAAACTACTACATTTTGAGAAAATTTCTTCCAACTTTTTAAAATGGAAGGCTTGTATATTTCTTCTTTGCTAGCCAGACCCCTTTTGAATTTATTGAGGAAAGAAGGTTAAGTTTGGACACAACCTTGCCCCTGTACTGAGGAGACCCATCCAGAGGTGTAAGTGTGTGCCCACCTGCTGGGCAGTCCAGGAACAGAGTACAGGGTCCCTCCAACTCCTGCTCCAGGGGCTTCTTTGTTCCACATGACCCTGCCTCCCCCAAGTCTTCCCTATTGTCTGTGAGATCCTTGGCCCAGGAACAGTTCCTGCTCCTGCACTGAGGCTTTCCACTCAGAGGGGTGAGTGTCTGCCTGCTGGGTCAAGGCCCCTGGAAGGGAGTGCACAGCACCTCCTGCTCCTTCTGCAGGGGCTTATTTGTGACACATGAACCTGCCCTCCCCACAAGTTTGCCCTTTTGTCTGTGGGGGTCCTCAAACTACCAGGTGTCCCTGTTCCTGTGCTGAGGAGATCAAATCAGACAGCTGAGTGTGTGCCATCCTGGGGTGGACAGTCAGAGAAGGGAGCACAGGGCCCCTCCAGCTCCTGCTGCAGGGATTACTTTGATCCACAAGACCCTGCCTCCCCCAAGCCTGCCCTATTGTCTGCAAGGGTCTTGAGCTTGGCCCAGGAACAGTTCCTGCTCCTGCACTGAGTGTAAGTGGGTCTTGAGTGTAAGCCACAGCATAGACTGGACCAAGATGCCAAGTCTCTTCTGGCTGCACTTGAAGAAAGAGGAGGGCAGGCGCCAATGCAAGAATTCCTCCAACCACCTGAAAGGCAACATGACAAGCCAGAATCCAGGGATCATGCAATAAGAACACTTGAACACACTACTAGAGAAGAAGTAGAAGAAATCAAATTTAAACATAACATTATGATAATAATAGTGGACTTTAAACAGGATGTGAAAAACTGCTTTAAAGAAACAAAGAGGACAAATAAAAAGGTAGAAGAAATGAAAAAATCTCTCAAATATATCCAAGAAAACCAAGAAAAAGCAACAAAACAGGTAATGGAAACAGTTCAAGACTTGAAAAATGAAATGTAGGCAATGAAGAAAGCACAAACTGAGGGAAGACTGCATATGGAAAATCTGGGTAAATGAAAAGGAACTACAGAGACAAGTATAAACAACAGAATTCAAGAGATAGAAGAAAGAATCTCAGACACAGAAGATACTATACAGGAAATAAAATCACTGATCAAAGAACACAACAAATACAACAAATTATTAACACAAAGCATCCAGAAATCTAGAACATCATGGAAAGACCAAACCTAAGAATAATAGGGGTAGAAGAAGGAGAAGAACTAAAATTCATAGGCCTAGAAAATATATTCAACAAAATTATAGAAGAAAACTTTCCCAACCTAAAGAAAGATATTTCTATGAAGGTACAAAAAGCAAAGAGAACACCAAAAAGATTGGATCAAAAAAAGCATGCCCTCACCATATAATAATCAAAACACAAAACACAGAATAAAGAATGAATATTAAAGGCTGCAAGGGAAAAATGTCAAGTATCATATAAAAGAAAACCTATCAGAATTAGACCTGACTTCTCAATGGAAACCATGAAAGCCAGGTCTTAGATATATGTGCAGCAGTCACTAAGAGACCATGGATGCAAGCCCAGACTACTACACTCAGCAAAGCTTGCATTCCCAATCAATGGGAAAAAAAAGATATTCCAGGACAAAAATAGATTTAAACAATACGTAGCCACAAACACAGCCTTACAGAAAGTACTAGAAGGACAACCACAACCCAAGGAAGCCAAAAAAAACCCATAATAACACAAGCATCTGAAAACCCTTTGCCAACACAACTCAAAGAAGGAAAACACATAAACATTATAATCAGAAAAAATAACCAGAGTTAAAAACCATTGGTCATTAATATCACTTAATATCAATGGACTCAATTAACCCATAAAAAGGTATGGGTTAGCCCTTCCCTTCATCGGGGCAAAAGATCCCCCAGCTCAGCCTGTTTGTGCACTGGGCGGGAGTGAGTTGAACGAGGTGGGAGTAACTTTGTTTCAATAGCCTGTGGGCAGCAAGGCAGACCCTTTGTCTGTGAGGTCCC
>LOEQ01018068.1:0-10459 GCA_001685075.1 Bramus lutescens
TGCTTGGCCCATTAGCTCTAGCTTCTTATTGGCTAGCTCTTACATATTAATTTATCCCATTTTATCAATCTGTGTATCACCACATGGCTGTGGCTTACCGGCTAAAGTTCCATCTGGCTATGGCAGGGCTACATGGCTTCTCTCTGACTCTGCCTTCCTTCTCCCAGAATTAGGTTTAATTTCTCCTCCTTCCTCTGTTCCCCTATAGCTCTGCTATAGGCCCAAAGTAGTTCATTTATTTATTAATGGTAATCACAGCATACAGAGGAAAATCCCACATCAAAGTATTTTGATGTTTTTTGGATTTCATACATGCATAAAACTAAATCCTGCTTCCAACCCCCATTTTCCAGGCAACAGCCTCAAATACCCCAACTCTTTCCTCTTTCAACTTCAAGTCTTCTATTTCTTTGTTGTTATTGTCAATAACCCCTTAAATCTAAAAACGAATTCCCATGTGTGAATAGTATGAGAGCATCCACTGTGGCATAAATAAACTTCTATCATCTACAGCCCCAAAGAACAATGGTTCTCTCATCACAGCAGCTATCAATTGAGCACTCAGTCTCCAGAATCTACTCATTAATAGGTAGAGCTTTGAAAGGTTTGATATTTATACAAATATTTTGATGGCTCGATCACCAAAAATACCATACAATTGAAGAGTTGCAGTTCATAAGTACAGAGCCCATTTTAGGTACCAAAGACAAAATTTAACAGCACTCCTTCACATCCCGTCTTTTAATTTTTTTTCTGCCTTCTTTCTCTTCATGTTCTTGAGTCTTAGTGTGTGAATGGAAGGCTTACTAAATAAAGAGACCCTGTGTGTACATTGGACTCAAAACTCTATTTAGCAATAGATTGAAAAGATTTTTAAGTTTAACCCGTCAAATTAAAATATAGCATCAAGGTATGGATATCTTGCACTGTACTATAAAATCATAGTTATCTTTTAAAGCTATCCTTTACTTTACAACTAATATCCACTTGTGAGTACATGCTATGTGTTTCTTTCTGGGTCTGTGTTATCTAGCTCAGGGTGATTTGCATCTAATTTCAACCATTATCCTTCAAATTTCCTGATGCCATTGTTTTTATTAGCTAAGTAATACGCCAAGGCATAAATGTACCACATTTTATTTATCCATTTATATTTTTACAAAATTCTGGTTATTATGAATAATGCTGCTATGAACATAGTTGATAAAGTGTCATTGTGGTATGTTGGAATATCTTTTGGGTATATACTCAAGAGTGGTATAGCAGGGTATTGAGGTAGATTCATTATCAATTTTCTGAGAAATCTTCATATTGATTTCCAAAGTGACTGTACAAGTTTGCACTTTCACAAACATTAAAGCAATGTTCCCCTTACACCACATTCTTTCCAGCATAAGCTGTGATTTATATTTTTGAACTTAGTCATTTTAATATATGGAATCTCATAGAAATTGTGATTTGTATTTCCCTGGTGGCTTTAGTTTTTTTTTTATTTAACATTCTTCTGTTGAGAATTCTCTGCTTATGTCTTTACCCCATTTAGTTGGATTATTAGATGTCTAGTTTTTTGATATATAGTTTCTTGAGTTTGTTATATATTCTGTGTATTAACTAAAAAGTAAAGGATAACCATGACCCCATCCCAAATAACCAATTCACAGACAAAGAGAGGCTAGGTAACAAGGAGGGTTCAAGCAGGGCTTCATGGATTTCCCTGAGAAGGGAAAATAGAAGAGATCTCCTGGTGAGCTAGAGGCTAGTGAAAGTGGGAACTTGAGGGAGCAGCAAGTTGAGGATGTTGGTGAAGGCGGAGAGTGCTGAAAGAGATTACTGGGATGGGGAGAACATCTTGGGTTTAGGTAGAAACCTGATGCAGGGGAACCTTTCACAAACCTACAAGGACGATACCAGCTAAAACTCATAGCAATAGTGATTTAGTGTATACATAGCCCGAACTGGTCATCTCCAGTGATCATATAGGTGTTCTATGTAAACACCTCATTGACAGCTGAGTGTTCTAAAATCCCCACCTCTCACTCCCACTCTTTCTGCATAATAACTAGCTGTGGGTCTCTGTATCTTTGTCATCTGCTGCATGCGAAAACCTCTCTAATAATGAGTAAATAACACATTAATCTGAGTATAGCAGAAAATCATTAGTAATTATTTTATTGTTACTTTTTTAGACTATTTCACTTTATCCTAGGTCTATGGCTATCTTACTTCTGGTACCTAGTTTTCCAATCAATATTTGTATGGGTTCCCTCTCCTGGAGTGCATCTTATGTCAAATCAGACATTGGTTGTTTACTGACCCAAGCATTGTGTAACCATTTCTCTAGTGTACATTGCAGTAAGTCAGGTTGTAGATCAAAGGTGTTATTACTGGATTGGAGTTTTCATTTCTTTTTAGTAGTCTGAAGAGTACCTTCCCATACCAAAGACATTAGAATGTTAATAGTTTGAATTCTCTATGTTCATTGACTTATGTGTTATCTTCAGCAATGGTGTTTTTCTGTCAGTTTGTAGATAGCATCCCAATGATGGCAAAATCATCCAGTGTTTGAGTATTTCCATGGAACCCCTTGGTCAACAACTTTAGATTCCCCATGCACTCTATTCTCGACAACAAAATGAAGGTGCTTACAGGCAATAACCTTTAGTTGGCTATTGTGACATTTAATGGTAATGATGACAAAATATTTTTGTCGATGTATAGAGAGATGAAATGAATAAAAATGAGTGATGGAGAAAATAATCTCAAAGGAATTTACTGGCAGTTTCACTTAAGCAAAATGTGTACGCAACAAGATTGAATTTTTACTTTGCTTTTTTAATTATTATATTTACTATATGATTCATAAACATCATCTTCAATATCTTCCACATCAAGAATGATTTCCATGCATGTATTTTTGGTGGATATCAATTTAATTGACAGGTTTTCTTTGTTTTGTTTTGCATGTCTTATTATCCAGATCAATTCTTCTTCCTTTAATTCTCAGTCTTTCATAATGTGTTATCTGGGTGAGTCCCACCAAAAAGCTATTAATTTGCTTTTAGAATGAATATTGGGGCCCATTTGCAATGCAACTCTGCTGTGTAACAATTATCTGTACCCTGTCACTTGTATTTAAAATAAACGCTGATGGGCTCTGCCTCCCAAGTGCTGGAACAGCCTTCTTGACAGAGTGAATTCCAGGGCAGCCAATGATACACAGAGGAACTCTGTCTCAAAAATCCAAAAATTAAAAAAAAAATAAAATTAATAGAGGTTAAAATAAAGCCACATAAAGATGAAAAATACACAGAGTCAGGGTATTGTATGTTATTGTGTTGTCTTTAAATTATTTGTTGACTGAGAAAAGAGCAAAAGCTGTTAATAGGCATTTGATTATAAATGTTGCTCAATTAATCATATATATACATATATATATGTATATATAATGCTTTGACTTTAAAATTTAAGTCAAAAGATATGTTACTTTGGAGAAGAGGTTTTTCTTTTGTTTCCACAGGAAATGAGAGATTGTAGATTTATTCTGCATTAAGAAAAATCAGGTTTAACCAGGGAAGACCCCCCTGAGAAATCTCTGATAGGAGGAATGGCCCACATGTCTGAGTTCTACATCTGGAACACTTGAAAGACTGCTGCCTGTGATGATCAAGCCCCATAGGATACTTCAGTCAAACTTGATCATAATTCTAAATTTTCTTTAGGTCTCCATAAGATTAGCAGTGCCCTCAATCAGCAGAAATTAGCCTGGAAAACTATGCCTACATTCCCCCAAAATGGATTATGGATGTTTGTGTTTGTTTAGAATGTTGGTTACAAGTTGTTATATATAATTATCTGTAGAAAAGCTAAGCAAAGGAATTTCGATTCAGAGTTCTCGTTTAAAACAATAAGGGGGAAGTGCTATGTTACAATGGTCTGTACCCTGTAACTTGTATTTTAAATAAGCGCTGATTGACCAGTAGACAGACAGGAAGTATAGGCAAAGTGACCAGGTAGGAAGTAGGAGGGGAGCAATGAAAATTCTGGGAAGAGGAAAGTTTCAGTCTGCAGTCATCAAGACACAGAGGAGACCAAACACAGAGAAAGCAAAATGTGACTGCGTCACTGAAAATGGCTCCAAGACACATGGCTAACACAGACAAGAATTATGGGATAATATAAGTTATAAGAGTTAACAAGAAGACTGAGATAATAGGCCAATAAGTTAATAATTATAGTAGGTCGCCATGTAATTTCTTTGGGTCTTAATGACTGCGGGAACCAGGCAGGATAGAAATCTCAGTCAATACAACTGTTTATCTATTGTTAAGAAGGAAGCTTGATTCACTTCACATATATAAGCTTCTTCATAAACTGACTTCGGCAATAAATTGTGTCAGAAAAGATATTGTGCTATTCTGAATTTTGGGCTCTAGGATCCTCACTCCCTTCTTCTATTGTCTTTGTTTCATTTAACAACCATGTGAGAAAGCGTGGTATAACTGAATTAAGGTTAATAAAATATGGAGAGCAGAACTGAGAAGCAATGCTGTCAAAAGTAAAGAAAAGAGAATTGGTACTGGAGAAAACTTAATTAAGATAACAATACTTCAAAGCTGAACCACAGTTAAAAGAGAACAAGGCACAGAATCAAACTGAGCTTAATAATATCAGTATAGTTCCACAGCTGAGCAGTGAATTCACATAAAACTAGAAAAAATTATTTCAACTTTTCTGTTATTTTATTACAAAATATAGCTAATGAGTATGTAATAACTCTTTTATGTTAAAATTAATGTATTTCTAAAATATGACATGACTTTCTTAGAGTAAATATTATTATTTCTATATTTATTATATATACTTATAATTTATTATATATTATGTTATATAATATATGATCTCTCTTTAGATTATTTTTTAAACTTAAGCCATATTTTTAAAAGAAAATCTTTAGAATTCATAGGTGGCATATGCCTTTATTTCTACAAGATGAGAGGTAAAGGCAGGTGAGTTTCAGTGAACTCAAAGCCAACTTTGTCTACATAATGAGTTTCTGACAAGCTAGTCTCAAAAGTAAAATATAATACATTAATAAACAGTATAAAGACTTGTAAATAACTATAAAATTATCAATATATGTTATATTTATATCAGTACAAATATAAAATTAGCGAATAGAAACAATGCATTTAAAGAGAAAAATCTATTAGAAGTTCAAAAATTAAAAAAATAAAGTGGAAAAAGTGAGACATAGTTCTTTTATAGATATTATAATTTTATACAAGTTAGACAGATGAAAAAAGCTAAAAATCACTCTAAGAAATAACTTGAGATAATGGGGTAAAAAATACAGAATTATTATACCAAACACCATGAACTTTGATACTAAAACAAAAACAAGACAATAAGATAATGGGAAATGAAACATCACAGGCCATCATAAAATGTGAATTTTTATATCACAAAGTTTAGAGAAATGTTTTATGTCCATCTGTAGAAGACACATGATTGGGAACAGCTAAAACTAGTTCAGCAAAATGGAATTATTATTATTATTATTATTTCTCTACATTCAATTTGACAGGATTTAATAATGTACTATTCAACAAAAACTTTTAAATAAACAGCTAACAGGATAGTTACTAATGATTGATGGAAATAGAAGTTGGTAGTAAATATCTAACATGTATATGTTTACACACACACACATACACACAATTAATTAGAGATGTTAGTTTACAAGTAAGATTCTCCTTGTATTTTTATGTCTCCTCAAAATGCACACAACTATCCCAGTTAGAAATTCTGTTGTTTTCTGGTTTAAGCTTCGTCTTTGAAATCAGGATCTGTGGAGACTGAGTCAGCACCTTTTGATATATGCTACAAAAACAACTCACAGAAAAATATCAACGATATGAAAAGGCAGCTTGTAAAAATGCCCACATGCATGAAAATGTTAACTCTCCTTTATGAACTCTGAGGCCTACTTAACAAGAGGGAAATCATGCAGGGTAACATGAACCTACCAGAGGTACATGTGGAAAGTGAGTTCACATTTTTAAGAGAAATACCTAGGACTTTGAATTTGGGAGAGATGTGAATGTGTGAACACAGGAGGCATAGGATGAAGAAAGGGAGGTGTTAAAGAACACATACCCACACATGCACACACACACATGTATATAACATATATATTCATCTATGTAAACATATCTACATAAGCCATGGATATAGTCATATATGCATATGTACAAAGTCATATAAATGACTATGTATGTATATATTCTAATTATTTTATTGCAATATAATTGCATTACTTTCCCCCTTCCTTTTTCTTCTCTCCAAATCCTCTCATATACCATTACTTACTCTCTTTTAAATATGTGGCTTCTTTTTTTCATTTTTACATGTGTTTATATTTTATATATGTTTATATATACACACACAATAGGTGCATAGATATTCCGAAATATTTAAATACAACCTTATGACTGTATAATGTTACTTATGTGTATGCTTTCCACACTGAACTACACAATAAAAAAGGGAGTAGAAAACTTGAATCCAACTGTACTTTTTAACCTAGCAGGCCATGTGAGATGATGTATACCTGTAGCCCTAAACAAAGAATGGCAGAGGGAAGAAAACTACCATAAGTTTGAGGCTTTCCTGCCATGTGTTCTATGTATATATACACCAAGCTCCAAACTATTAAAGATTTGAAAGTGTTTCTTTGTCTAAAAATCCTAGAAGAAGTAAAACCAAGCCAAACTAATCATCAAATAAAAACTATTAAGGTAACCAAACCCCATGGATTACACTCTTTGTAACATGCTGGTCCATTGTCAATAGGGTTACAGAATGTTAAACACTTTGCATATAGCAGTTAAGCATAAAATAAAAATAAAGTCTATACTTGTGAATATTACAAATTCTTGACATTTTATAATATATACAGAAGAATTTACTTCTAATGCAGAGTAAGCAATTCCCCCAATATTTCTCGAAGCCGTGGAAAGCATCTGGTAGTAACATAAAAGATTCTCAACTGGAATCAGGTAAATGCAGTTGCCCTACTATATCATGGGCTAGTCAAAAGAATAAAAGCAAGGTAGGAACAATGTCTAAGCTAATATACAACGTTTGATAACATTGAACACAATGTTCAAGACTCTGGAAAAATGTAAAAAGAATCCCATGTCTGTTGAGGGCAAATGGTTAAAAAACAAACATATTTTTATCTGATTGTAACTACTAGAAGAGTTACATAACAGTAGTTAAAATACAATAAATAGTGTAAAAGATACTCTTTTATACTACAGGAAGTGGGCTAATAGGTGAGTGAAGGAGGATAAAGATAGAGAGGTACTTTAGCAAATGTTATTTACAGTATGTCAAGAAGTGATGATGCCCCAGTTTCATAATAGCTATCTATTAGCAAGTTAATATAAAAACAACAATTTGTTTTAAGCATTGGGAGAAAAGAAGCAGGATTTCTAATGGAAAAAAGAATTATAAAGCATAAAAGGGAATGTTTACTCATTTGTAGTCTGATTGGCTAGATGACCCAACCTATAAATCATATAAAATAAGATAAGAAAAAAAGTAAAAAGAGATAGATTTCCTTTCTATCAGGTAAGGAAACTACAGTGGATAGTGAAACCAAGAAGCGTGTTATAGTCTGCACTCCAAAAACTCCAGTGTTGGATTAATTAAATTTGTCACAGAGCAGTACAAATATCTTTGTTTTTCCTGAAATGTAAAATAAGATAGTTAAATAACTACTGTGATTTGTTTACTTTTCAAACGTGTATGCAGGCTCTGTTTCCCAGTGACAGTGCATGCCAAAACAAGAGATCTATAAAAGTAGTATGGACGGTTTAGAAAAAGAATATTTTTTAATTCACAATAAGTATAAATTATGTTGTATGGACTAAAAAGGCAAATGCTTCCATATGATTTATGAGGCCAATTTACAATCTGTTCTTCCACTGCAATGTTGCTTTTAAATATTCTCTTCCAGTGTCCCCATAAATCACCAAATGTTCCAGAAAAACTTCTTTGTAAGATATTTTTGTCATGAAATTTAATATCTCAAATTTTACTTGGCTATAAAATTAATCTCATCATACTGTGGTATACCTCAAGTAAAGAATAAAATGGTTTCTGTTATTATACTCACCTAATACATATGCATAAAAATTTTGAATTAAAATTTTAATGCAATTAAATTTTGCTTTCCTAAAATCATAAGATCATTTGTATAAGGAGCTTTAATAGATCTAAAATGAGATGTTTGTGGTGTAAAGAGAATATGATGACTCTGTTCCTGTTCTCCACCATTACCCCTAATTTGGGCAACTTTTACTTTTAAACTGAGTAGTTGACATCAATATAAATTGCAAGACATTCCAAGATCTGGGATCACCAGCTAGATAGAGTATCCAATTCGGTTATATTATGCAAGAGAGACTTTATACTTTTAAAAAATAAGTATTCCATGGTTATTTCCATTCCCTTACACAGAAGGGGACGTACTCTCTCTCTCTCTCTCTCCCCCTTTCTCTCTTTCTCTGTGTGTGTACCTTCTGTGTGTATGTGTGTGTGTGTGTGTGTGTGTGTTTATAGAATTGTTTCTGTGTGTCACTGCGGATCAAACATAGGGCCTCTATCATGTCAGAGAAGAAGACAAATATTGTTATACTCAACTACATGTTGAGTACTCAAATAACTGTATTTAAACACTGAAATTTCATTTCTAAAGGCTTTTTATTTTATTTTATTTTAATTTATTGGTTTTTCGAGACAGGGTTTCTCTGTAGCTTTGGATCCTGTCATGGCACTGGCTCTTGTAGACCAGGCTGTCCTTGAACTCACAGAGATCAGCCTGCCTCTGCCTCCCAAGTGCTGGGATTAATGGCACGAGCCACCACTGCCCAGCTCATTTCTGAAGGCTTACCAAACACTTATATAATAAAGTGGTTAGTATTATTTATATTGTGTCTTAAAAGTGGTTTTACTATATTACTTATTAATGCACCAAGTCTTATAAAGCAAAGAACATGTTAATAAAGCAAATATATTTAACTTATAAAAAACTTGGTTTTAATTGTTAACAATATAATCCTATAATTTATTGCATACCATTTGACTTAATAATAAGATGGGGAAATATGACATATTCTCAACTGAATTAATAAATGCAGCATATGTAGCTGAATAGAACATTTTGATTCATGTGATTGCTTTAGTCTAATACTATATAGATATTCGTATTAAAGTGAACAATGACAAAATTATATTTTGACTATTTATTTCCTTTCATGTTATAATGTTTTATACATCATGTGATTAAAATTGAAAAAATCATGATATATGATACACAGACTATTATTTTTCAATATTATGAAGATAGAATTTATAGGAAAAAAGGTTATTTAATAAAATACACAAATTAATGCAAATTAAAGAAGGAAATATTCTGACTAATGGTTTCAAGGTTTCAAGAAATTAACATAGCTGGTTCTGTCAAATCTACAGCCATGAACAGAGTGCAGTAAGTCCAGTTTCTTTTCCAATTCTCTTACCTAAGATCCTTTTCAAGGACTAGTGTTACTCATAATGGACAAGTATTCTCATTTTAATCATGCAAGTAAGATATTTCATTACAGGTATGATATGACCACAGCCATTTATCAGGTGATCATACATTTGGTCACTAACCTACCATCACAATATTGACTACACTAAACATCAAAATTAGCTTCTATATAATATTAGAGAAGATGGAATAGCATTCTCAAAATAAAGCTGAAGCAGGATTTCTACCAGAAAATGGATAGAACTGTACATATTTATGTTAAACAAGAAGTCAGATTCAGAAAGACAAATGCTTTGTCTTTCATACAACCAACAAATCACTCATTTAGTTTTCACTGGATAGTCACTGGAGTCACTCTGGAAAAGATTCTTGTTTGACCCTTTGGCCATCATTATGTAAATCTGGATTAATTTCTATTACCTCTTTTCTGTTTACTATGGATTTTGATATTGTGATCTCTGAAATGCAATGTCTGTCCTCAAGATATTGTAAAGAATGTTACAAAGATGAAAGCACTGAGTCGAAGAGATAATACGTAGTTGGACTAGGAAGGTATGATTATTGAGAATACAGTAAATGAAAAAAGAGAGTATCAGATGAAAGTTTAGGTAAAAATTAATCTTGGTGTTTCTACACTTTCTGTCTGACACTGTCTAAATTGTTAATTGGCATTATGCATGCCTTTTCACTGAGTAAGTTAATACTCAATTCAGAAATATTACATATATTGCACTGATTTTTAGAGCTAATTAGTTTCTTATTGATAATAAATGAGTCATTGAACATGGAGTCTCATATATGGCGATGGATGGAGATAGAGATAGAGACCCACATTGGAGCACTGGACTGAGCTCCCAA
>LOEQ01018069.1:0-10459 GCA_001685075.1 Bramus lutescens
TTGGGAGCTCAGTCCAGTGCTCCAATGTGGGTCTCTATCTCTATCTCCATCCATCGCCATATATGAGACTCCATGTTCAATGACTCATTTATTATCAATAAGAAACTAATTAGCTCTAAAAATCAGTGCAATATATGTAATATTTCTGAATTGAGTATTAACTTACTCAGTGAAAAGGCATGCATAATGCCAATTAACAATTTAGACAGTGTCAGACAGAAAGTGTAGAAACACCAAGATTAATTTTTACCTAAACTTTCATCTGATACTCTCTTTTTTCATTTACTGTATTCTCAATAATCATACCTTCCTAGTCCAACTACGTATTATCTCTTCGACTCAGTGCTTTCATCTTTGTAACATTCTTTACAATATCTTGAGGACAGACATTGCATTTCAGAGATCACAATATCAAAATCCATAGTAAACAGAAAAGAGGTAATAGAAATTAATCCAGATTTACATAATGATGGCCAAAGGGTCAAACAAGAATCTTTTCCAGAGTGACTCCAGTGACTATCCAGTGAAAACTAAATGAGTGATTTGTTGGTTGTATGAAAGACAAAGCATTTGTCTTTCTGAATCTGACTTCTTGTTTAACATAAATATGTACAGTTCTATCCATTTTCTGGTAGAAATCCTGCTTCAGCTTTATTTTGAGAATGCTATTCCATCTTCTCTAATATTATATAGAAGCTAATTTTGATGTTTAGTGTAGTCAATATTGTGATGGTAGGTTAGTGACCAAATGTATGATCACCTGATAAATGGCTGTGGTCATATCATACCTGTAATGAAATATCTTACTTGCATGATTAAAATGAGAATACTTGTCCATTATGAGTAACACTAGTCCTTGAAAAGGATCTTAGGTAAGAGAATTGGAAAAGAAACTGGACTTACTGCACTCTGTTCATGGCTGTAGATTTGACAGAACCAGCTATGTTAATTTCTTGAAACCTTGAAACCATTAGTCAGAATATTTCCTTCTTTAATTTGCATTAATTTGTGTATTTTATTAAATAACCTTTTTTCCTATAAATTCTATCTTCATAATATTGAAAAATAATAGTCTGTGTATCATATATCATGATTTTTTCAATTTTAATCACATGATGTATAAAACATTATAACATGAAAGGAAATAAATAGTCAAAATATAATTTTGTCATTGTTCACTTTAATACGAATATCTATATAGTATTAGACTAAAGCAATCACATGAATCAAAATGTTCTATTCAGCTACATATGCTGCATTTATTAATTCAGTTGAGAATATGTCATATTTCCCCATCTTATTATTAAGTCAAATGGTATGCAATAAATTATAGGATTATATTGTTAACAATTAAAACCAAGTTTTTTATAAGTTAAATATATTTGCTTTATTAACATGTTCTTTGCTTTATAAGACTTGGTGCATTAATAAGTAATATAGTAAAACCACTTTTAAGACACAATATAAATAATACTAACCACTTTATTATATAAGTGTTTGGTAAGCCTTCAGAAATGAGCTGGGCAGTGGTGGCTCGTGCCATTAATCCCAGCACTTGGGAGGCAGAGGCAGGCTGATCTCTGTGAGTTCAAGGACAGCCTGGTCTACAAGAGCCAGTGCCATGACAGGATCCAAAGCTACAGAGAAACCCTGTCTCGAAAAACCAATAAATTAAAATAAAATAAAATAAAAAGCCTTTAGAAATGAAATTTCAGTGTTTAAATACAGTTATTTGAGTACTCAACATGTAGTTGAGTATAACAATATTTGTCTTCTTCTCTGACATGATAGAGGCCCTATGTTTGATCCGCAGTGACACACAGAAACAATTCTATAAACACACACACACACACACACACACATACACACAGAAGGTACACACACAGAGAAAGAGAGAAAGGGGGAGAGAGAGAGAGAGAGAGTACGTCCCCTTCTGTGTAAGGGAATGGAAATAACCATGGAATACTTATTTTTTAAAAGTATAAAGTCTCTCTTGCATAATATAACCGAATTGGATACTCTATCTAGCTGGTGATCCCAGATCTTGGAATGTCTTGCAATTTATATTGATGTCAACTACTCAGTTTAAAAGTAAAAGTTGCCCAAATTAGGGGTAATGGTGGAGAACAGGAACAGAGTCATCATATTCTCTTTACACCACAAACATCTCATTTTAGATCTATTAAAGCTCCTTATACAAATGATCTTATGATTTTAGGAAAGCAAAATTTAATTGCATTAAAATTTTAATTCAAAATTTTTATGCATATGTATTAGGTGAGTATAATAACAGAAACCATTTTATTCTTTACTTGAGGTATACCACAGTATGATGAGATTAATTTTATAGCCAAGTAAAATTTGAGATATTAAATTTCATGACAAAAATATCTTACAAAGAAGTTTTTCTGGAACATTTGGTGATTTATGGGGACACTGGAAGAGAATATTTAAAAGCAACATTGCAGTGGAAGAACAGATTGTAAATTGGCCTCATAAATCATATGGAAGCATTTGCCTTTTTAGTCCATACAACATAATTTATACTTATTGTGAATTAAAAAATATTCTTTTTCTAAACCGTCCATACTACTTTTATAGATCTCTTGTTTTGGCATGCACTGTCACTGGGAAACAGAGCCTGCATACACGTTTGAAAAGTAAACAAATCACAGTAGTTATTTAACTATCTTATTTTACATTTCAGGAAAAACAAAGATATTTGTACTGCTCTGTGACAAATTTAATTAATCCAACACTGGAGTTTTTGGAGTGCAGACTATAACACGCTTCTTGGTTTCACTATCCACTGTAGTTTCCTTACCTGATAGAAAGGAAATCTATCTCTTTTTACTTTTTTTCTTATCTTATTTTATATGATTTATAGGTTGGGTCATCTAGCCAATCAGACTACAAATGAGTAAACATTCCCTTTTATGCTTTATAATTCTTTTTTCCATTAGAAATCCTGCTTCTTTTCTCCCAATGCTTAAAACAAATTGTTGTTTTTATATTAACTTGCTAATAGATAGCTATTATGAAACTGGGGCATCATCACTTCTTGACATACTGTAAATAACATTTGCTAAAGTACCTCTCTATCTTTATCCTCCTTCACTCACCTATTAGCCCACTTCCTGTAGTATAAAAGAGTATCTTTTACACTATTTATTGTATTTTAACTACTGTTATGTAACTCTTCTAGTAGTTACAATCAGATAAAAATATGTTTGTTTTTTAACCATTTGCCCTCAACAGACATGGGATTCTTTTTACATTTTTCCAGAGTCTTGAACATTGTGTTCAATGTTATCAAACGTTGTATATTAGCTTAGACATTGTTCCTACCTTGCTTTTATTCTTTTGACTAGCCCATGATATAGTAGGGCAACTGCATTTACCTGATTCCAGTTGAGAATCTTTTATGTTACTACCAGATGCTTTCCACGGCTTCGAGAAATATTGGGGGAATTGCTTACTCTGCATTAGAAGTAAATTCTTCTGTATATATTATAAAATGTCAAGAATTTGTAATATTCACAAGTATAGACTTTATTTTTATTTTATGCTTAACTGCTATATGCAAAGTGTTTAACATTCTGTAACCCTATTGACAATGGACCAGCATGTTACAAAGAGTGTAATCCATGGGGTTTGGTTACCTTAATAGTTTTTATTTGATGATTAGTTTGGCTTGGTTTTACTTCTTCTAGGATTTTTAGACAAAGAAACACTTTCAAATCTTTAATAGTTTGGAGCTTGGTGTATATATACATAGAACACATGGCAGGAAAGCCTCAAACTTATGGTAGTTTTCTTCCCTCTGCCATTCTTTGTTTAGGGCTACAGGTATACATCATCTCACATGGCCTGCTAGGTTAAAAAGTACAGTTGGATTCAAGTTTTCTACTCCCTTTTTTATTGTGTAGTTCAGTGTGGAAAGCATACACATAAGTAACATTATACAGTCATAAGGTTGTATTTAAATATTTCGGAATATCTATGCACCTATTGTGTGTGTATATATAAACATATATAAAATATAAACACATGTAAAAATGAAAAAAAGAAGCCACATATTTAAAAGAGAGTAAGTAATGGTATATGAGAGGATTTGGAGAGAAGAAAAAGGAAGGGGGAAAGTAATGCAATTATATTGCAATAAAATAATTAGAATATATACATACATAGTCATTTATATGACTTTGTACATATGCATATATGACTATATCCATGGCTTATGTAGATATGTTTACATAGATGAATATATATGTTATATACATGTGTGTGTGTGCATGTGTGGGTATGTGTTCTTTAACACCTCCCTTTCTTCATCCTATGCCTCCTGTGTTCACACATTCACATCTCTCCCAAATTCAAAGTCCTAGGTATTTCTCTTAAAAATGTGAACTCACTTTCCACATGTACCTCTGGTAGGTTCATGTTACCCTGCATGATTTCCCTCTTGTTAAGTAGGCCTCAGAGTTCATAAAGGAGAGTTAACATTTTCATGCATGTGGGCATTTTTACAAGCTGCCTTTTCATATCGTTGATATTTTTCTGTGAGTTGTTTTTGTAGCATATATCAAAAGGTGCTGACTCAGTCTCCACAGATCCTGATTTCAAAGACGAAGCTTAAACCAGAAAACAACAGAATTTCTAACTGGGATAGTTGTGTGCATTTTGAGGAGACATAAAAATACAAGGAGAATCTTACTTGTAAACTAACATCTCTAATTAATTGTGTGTATGTGTGTGTGTGTAAACATATACATGTTAGATATTTACTACCAACTTCTATTTCCATCAATCATTAGTAACTATCCTGTTAGCTGTTTATTTAAAAGTTTTTGTTGAATAGTACATTATTAAATCCTGTCAAATTGAATGTAGAGAAATAATAATAATAATAATAATTCCATTTTGCTGAACTAGTTTTAGCTGTTCCCAATCATGTGTCTTCTACAGATGGACATAAAACATTTCTCTAAACTTTGTGATATAAAAATTCACATTTTATGATGGCCTGTGATGTTTCATTTCCCATTATCTTATTGTCTTGTTTTTGTTTTAGTATCAAAGTTCATGGTGTTTGGTATAATAATTCTGTATTTTTTACCCCATTATCTCAAGTTATTTCTTAGAGTGATTTTTAGCTTTTTTCATCTGTCTAACTTGTATAAAATTATAATATCTATAAAAGAACTATGTCTCACTTTTTCCACTTTATTTTTTTAATTTTTGAACTTCTAATAGATTTTTCTCTTTAAATGCATTGTTTCTATTCGCTAATTTTATATTTGTACTGATATAAATATAACATATATTGATAATTTTATAGTTATTTACAAGTCTTTATACTGTTTATTAATGTATTATATTTTACTTTTGAGACTAGCTTGTCAGAAACTCATTATGTAGACAAAGTTGGCTTTGAGTTCACTGAAACTCACCTGCCTTTACCTCTCATCTTGTAGAAATAAAGGCATATGCCACCTATGAATTCTAAAGATTTTCTTTTAAAAATATGGCTTAAGTTTAAAAAATAATCTAAAGAGAGATCATATATTATATAACATAATATATAATAAATTATAAGTATATATAATAAATATAGAAATAATAATATTTACTCTAAGAAAGTCATGTCATATTTTAGAAATACATTAATTTTAACATAAAAGAGTTATTACATACTCATTAGCTATATTTTGTAATAAAATAACAGAAAAGTTGAAATAATTTTTTCTAGTTTTATGTGAATTCACTGCTCAGCTGTGGAACTATACTGATATTATTAAGCTCAGTTTGATTCTGTGCCTTGTTCTCTTTTAACTGTGGTTCAGCTTTGAAGTATTGTTATCTTAATTAAGTTTTCTCCAGTACCAATTCTCTTTTCTTTACTTTTGACAGCATTGCTTCTCAGTTCTGCTCTCCATATTTTATTAACCTTAATTCAGTTATACCACGCTTTCTCACATGGTTGTTAAATGAAACAAAGACAATAGAAGAAGGGAGTGAGGATCCTAGAGCCCAAAATTCAGAATAGCACAATATCTTTTCTGACACAATTTATTGCCGAAGTCAGTTTATGAAGAAGCTTATATATGTGAAGTGAATCAAGCTTCCTTCTTAACAATAGATAAACAGTTGTATTGACTGAGATTTCTATCCTGCCTGGTTCCCGCAGTCATTAAGACCCAAAGAAATTACATGGCGACCTACTATAATTATTAACTTATTGGCCTATTATCTCAGTCTTCTTGTTAACTCTTATAACTTATATTATCCCATAATTCTTGTCTGTGTTAGCCATGTGTCTTGGAGCCATTTTCAGTGACGCAGTCACATTTTGCTTTCTCTGTGTTTGGTCTCCTCTGTGTCTTGACGACTGCAGACTGAAACTTTCCTCTTCCCAGAATTTTCATTGCTCCCCCCCTACTTCCTACCTGGTCACTTTGCCTATACTTCCTGTCTGTCTACTGGCCAATCAGCGCTTATTTAAAATACAAGTTACAGGGTACAGACCATTGTAACATAGCACTTCCCCCTTATTGTTTTAAACGAGAACTCTGAATCGAAATTCCTTTGCTTAGCTTTTCTACAGATAATTATATATAACAACTTGTAACCAACATTCTAAACAAACACAAACATCCATAATCCATTTTGGGGGAATGTAGGCATAGTTTTCCAGGCTAATTTCTGCTGATTGAGGGCACTGCTAATCTTATGGAGACCTAAAGAAAATTTAGAATTATGATCAAGTTTGACTGAAGTATCCTATGGGGCTTGATCATCACAGGCAGCAGTCTTTCAAGTGTTCCAGATGTAGAACTCAGACATGTGGGCCATTCCTCCTATCAGAGATTTCTCAGGGGGGTCTTCCCTGGTTAAACCTGATTTTTCTTAATGCAGAATAAATCTACAATCTCTCATTTCCTGTGGAAACAAAAGAAAAACCTCTTCTCCAAAGTAACATATCTTTTGACTTAAATTTTAAAGTCAAAGCATTATATATACATATATATATGTATATATATGATTAATTGAGCAACATTTATAATCAAATGCCTATTAACAGCTTTTGCTCTTTTCTCAGTCAACAAATAATTTAAAGACAACACAATAACATACAATACCCTGACTCTGTGTATTTTTCATCTTTATGTGGCTTTATTTTAACCTCTATTAATTTTATTTTTTTTTTAATTTTTGGATTTTTGAGACAGAGTTCCTCTGTGTATCATTGGCTGCCCTGGAATTCACTCTGTCAAGAAGGCTGTTCCAGCACTTGGGAGGCAGAGCCCATCAGCGTTTATTTTAAATACAAGTGACAGGGTACAGATAATTGTTACACAGCAGAGTTGCATTGCAAATGGGCCCCAATATTCATTCTAAAAGCAAATTAATAGCTTTTTGGTGGGACTCACCCAGATAACACATTATGAAAGACTGAGAATTAAAGGAAGAAGAATTGATCTGGATAATAAGACATGCAAAACAAAACAAAGAAAACCTGTCAATTAAATTGATATCCACCAAAAATACATGCATGGAAATCATTCTTGATGTGGAAGATATTGAAGATGATGTTTATGAATCATATAGTAAATATAATAATTAAAAAAGCAAAGTAAAAATTCAATCTTGTTGCGTACACATTTTGCTTAAGTGAAACTGCCAGTAAATTCCTTTGAGATTATTTTCTCCATCACTCATTTTTATTCATTTCATCTCTCTATACATCGACAAAAATATTTTGTCATCATTACCATTAAATGTCACAATAGCCAACTAAAGGTTATTGCCTGTAAGCACCTTCATTTTGTTGTCGAGAATAGAGTGCATGGGGAATCTAAAGTTGTTGACCAAGGGGTTCCATGGAAATACTCAAACACTGGATGATTTTGCCATCATTGGGATGCTATCTACAAACTGACAGAAAAACACCATTGCTGAAGATAACACATAAGTCAATGAACATAGAGAATTCAAACTATTAACATTCTAATGTCTTTGGTATGGGAAGGTACTCTTCAGACTACTAAAAAGAAATGAAAACTCCAATCCAGTAATAACACCTTTGATCTACAACCTGACTTACTGCAATGTACACTAGAGAAATGGTTACACAATGCTTGGGTCAGTAAACAACCAATGTCTGATTTGACATAAGATGCACTCCAGGAGAGGGAACCCATACAAATATTGATTGGAAAACTAGGTACCAGAAGTAAGATAGCCATAGACCTAGGATAAAGTGAAATAGTCTAAAAAAGTAACAATAAAATAATTACTAATGATTTTCTGCTATACTCAGATTAATGTGTTATTTACTCATTATTAGAGAGGTTTTCGCATGCAGCAGATGACAAAGATACAGAGACCCACAGCTAGTTATTATGCAGAAAGAGTGGGAGTGAGAGGTGGGGATTTTAGAACACTCAGCTGTCAATGAGGTGTTTACATAGAACACCTATATGATCACTGGAGATGACCAGTTCGGGCTATGTATACACTAAATCACTATTGCTATGAGTTTTAGCTGGTATCGTCCTTGTAGGTTTGTGAAAGGTTCCCCTGCATCAGGTTTCTACCTAAACCCAAGATGTTCTCCCCATCCCAGTAATCTCTTTCAGCACTCTCCGCCTTCACCAACATCCTCAACTTGCTGCTCCCTCAAGTTCCCACTTTCACTAGCCTCTAGCTCACCAGGAGATCTCTTCTATTTTCCCTTCTCAGGGAAATCCATGAAGCCCTGCTTGAACCCTCCTTGTTACCTAGCCTCTCTTTGTCTGTGAATTGGTTATTTGGGATGGGGTCATGGTTATCCTTTACTTTTTAGTTAATACACAGAATATATAACAAACTCAAGAAACTATATATCAAAAAACTAGACATCTAATAATCCAACTAAATGGGGTAAAGACATAAGCAGAGAATTCTCAACAGAAGAATGTTAAATAAAAAAAAAACTAAAGCCACCAGGGAAATACAAATCACAATTTCTATGAGATTCCATATATTAAAATGACTAAGTTCAAAAATATAAATCACAGCTTATGCTGGAAAGAATGTGGTGTAAGGGGAACATTGCTTTAATGTTTGTGAAAGTGCAAACTTGTACAGTCACTTTGGAAATCAATATGAAGATTTCTCAGAAAATTGATAATGAATCTACCTCAATACCCTGCTATACCACTCTTGAGTATATACCCAAAAGATATTCCAACATACCACAATGACACTTTATCAACTATGTTCATAGCAGCATTATTCATAATAACCAGAATTTTGTAAAAATATAAATGGATAAATAAAATGTGGTACATTTATGCCTTGGCGTATTACTTAGCTAATAAAAACAATGGCATCAGGAAATTTGAAGGATAATGGTTGAAATTAGATGCAAATCACCCTGAGCTAGATAACACAGACCCAGAAAGAAACACATAGCATGTACTCACAAGTGGATATTAGTTGTAAAGTAAAGGATAGCTTTAAAAGATAACTATGATTTTATAGTACAGTGCAAGATATCCATACCTTGATGCTATATTTTAATTTGACGGGTTAAACTTAAAAATCTTTTCAATCTATTGCTAAATAGAGTTTTGAGTCCAATGTACACACAGGGTCTCTTTATTTAGTAAGCCTTCCATTCACACACTAAGACTCAAGAACATGAAGAGAAAGAAGGCAGAAAAAAAATTAAAAGACGGGATGTGAAGGAGTGCTGTTAAATTTTGTCTTTGGTACCTAAAATGGGCTCTGTACTTATGAACTGCAACTCTTCAATTGTATGGTATTTTTGGTGATCGAGCCATCAAAATATTTGTATAAATATCAAACCTTTCAAAGCTCTACCTATTAATGAGTAGATTCTGGAGACTGAGTGCTCAATTGATAGCTGCTGTGATGAGAGAACCATTGTTCTTTGGGGCTGTAGATGATAGAAGTTTATTTATGCCACAGTGGATGCTCTCATACTATTCACACATGGGAATTCGTTTTTAGATTTAAGGGGTTATTGACAATAACAACAAAGAAATAGAAGACTTGAAGTTGAAAGAGGAAAGAGTTGGGGTATTTGAGGCTGTTGCCTGGAAAATGGGGGTTGGAAGCAGGATTTAGTTTTATGCATGTATGAAATCCAAAAAACATCAAAATACTTTGATGTGGGATTTTCCTCTGTATGCTGTGATTACCATTAATAAATAAATGAACTACTTTGGGCCTATAGCAGAGCTATAGGGGAACAGAGGAAGGAGGAGAAATTAAACCTAATTCTGGGAGAAGGAAGGCAGAGTCAGAGAGAAGCCATGTAGCCCTGCCATAGCCAGATGGAACTTTAGCCGGTAAGCCACAGCCATGTGGTGATACACAGATTGATAAAATGGGATAAATTAATATGTAAGAGCTAGCCAATAAGAAGCTAGAGCTAATGGGCCAAGCA